>JAOVYU010000034.1:15824079-15841625 GCA_025674565.1 Synodontis membranacea
TATATAGTTATCTTAATCAGCTAAACATATAGATTTTATTACATCAAAAAATGAAGCAGAGTTTGTTTTTTTTATATAAAAAAATTGACTTGATCAGACTATTTTTTTTATTTCACAATTTTAAAGCATTTACATTTTATGTAACTAAATTTTGTTAAAATCCAGAAGGCTGGAATGCTCAACATAGCGTGTAGTACATTTAAAGCTGACATGAGAGTTTTTTAAAATTCAAAAAATTATTATAATAGGAAAACTGTTAGCGTTAGTGCTCAATAACGCTCTAGAGGCGTACTTAAGTATGCGAGTTGTGAAACAATGCTAGTTGATTGATGGTGAAATTTAGCCATTTTTATTTAACCAGAACCATAAAACAACAAATTTGCAGCCCAATGCGGACCCAGACTTTCCATTTCAGAAATGAACTAGTTGCTCTGTTATTGTTATCACAGCTTCTTTTATATGCAATCAAACTACTGTGTAAGGTTAAAAAACATATGGGGGGAAAAAATGAGAATTTAGGGAAAGAAAAGAGAGCGAGAAAAAAAACACTTGACGTCTCAGGATGGCTGGTTCCCATGACAATAATCACTGGATGAATGATGACAGGGTAAAGGAAATGTAATGCTGTTAATATGAAGCACTTCACAGACAGATACAAAAAAAATAAAAAAATCTTGGCAGCGCAGGAGCTGAGATGATTATGCTCTAAAAACTCCATGAGAGTCTCTGGACAACATTCCTCGCTGTAGTTCATGTTCGTTTTCAAAAGTAGCCCTTGATCGAGGAACGTTTCTGCTTGAATTCATAAAAATCCCTAAGAACAGACACGCATTAATATTTTATGTGGACTATCAAACGCTGTGCATGGCCATTAAAATCGTCTGGCACGTTGTACGTGATTTTCCTAAAGTTGGCAAAAAAAACCTCCTTCTGTCATCTACTGTTATGCTACACACCAATTCATTCACTTAGCAAAAAAAAAAAAAAAAGCATTATGGTTACGCTAACTGGCCAGCAGAAATAAGTATTTGTGTCAGCTCTACAAATCTAATTTGGACAATGCAAGTTTGACGTATTAAGTGTTTCATTGTTCCTGTTTCTGCTTCTGTACTAATTTGTTGTACTAAATACCTAGCTTATATAACTACCTAGCAGAGGAACCTAAGAATGTTATGCTAACTATGAGTGGGTATAGCCTACATAACAACACAGCAAGTCAAACAATAAGCAAGAAATAGTAAGTATTTTATTATTCATGTTACTACCCCTAACCCTTAGTTCTCATTAGAAGAGAAATGGTTCTGCAGATTGTAGATGCAATTACACTTTCCCTTTGTTTTTCAACAGGGTATTTCTGGGGAAGTGGATTCAATTTCTTTTCAGTGATATTCTTTATATACGATTTTGGTGGCAGTTGACTAGTTGTACCTTAGCGTGACCACCCGTGCTCTTGCTTTTTCCATCAAAACCGAGCTTAAGTTGGTGTAAAGACAATGAACCCGGCAACCCTGAATGTAGCGATTTAGAATGTAGTCCAAAATGCTGTGCGTTTTTTCACTTGTGCATTGTTTTTTCTGTTGCATTGCTGAAATCACTTGCTGTATTCTTATTGGTTCGACACAATCAGGGCAGAAAGTTGAGGAAATGAATGCAACCCAAGCGTGAAGTGTCCTCTGTCCACTTCCTAGTGAGTCTTTAAAACAATCTCAAAACTGCTAGCTTGTGTGGTACAAGATGGAAAGTCAAACTTTCCACGAGCCTTCTTCTTTTTTTTTTTTTTCCAGCAAACGGAAAACATACATATTTACATCACTGCGCACTGCAAGCAGTCTAATTACGACCTACTCCATTCCTAGCGATGTTTGCGTGCCTTGTGCAGCCATGAGCAGTAAATCTGCAGTAAAATAAAAGAGAGCCAGTACAGATCTTTTTTCCTCGAGGGAGGAACAGAACTAAAACAATCAGCGTTCAACCAACCAAGGACAGCCAGCAGTTTGTCAAAAACCTGTCAACAGGCTGCTCTTTAATGTTGACTTTTATAGCGTTCATGTCTCCTGGTTTGACCTGATGCACGCCAGAGGGCAGATAAAAGTATTTTCAGCCAGGGAATTTTTTTTTTTTTTTTTTTTTTTTTTTTTTAAAAGAAAAACACACACAAAATTCACTCATGTGACACCCTTTCTTCTTCTTTTTTTTTTCTTCTCAATTAGAAAGATTCCCTACTACCCCAAAAGGAATTATACGGTTTTACAGACTTCAGTTTCCTATTTTATTATCCTTTAACCTTTACGTAACATTTTTAACAATGCATACATTATACGGACGATGAAATTGAAATACATAATACGGGCACGCCTGGTGAACATAAAGGTCTTATTAATATTTCCTAATAAGTACACACATTTTAGATCGATACATTTTAACATGCTGTGCATTTACTAATGCTGCGTTCTTTTTATGATATAAGGAGGAAAATATTCCGCTATCAAACTGCCTTTTTAACAGTTCAGGAACGGACTTATTTAAATCCCAGACCTTCCCTGCATGATATTCTTGGCATGTGATTCCTGAAGCCTGCCAGTGTTCGCATGCCTCCAGTAAATCAGCTGTAAAATCGAGTGTACCGTAACAGATCTTATCCCCTATGTGTTCTGTGAGGAACGGGACCAAGAGGACCAAGACTATCAGCCAAGCAGCGACTGCGATCTGGTGGATTTCTCTGCCAAGGCTCAATGACTAGTGACAAAGCCATCAGAGCGTAGATGATTAAAATGCCTAATAAAAGGTGTTTAAATAAATGCATTCATTCACAAGAGATAACTGAAGAAATGAAAGTCCAGGCGTAATTTGTTGAAAAAGAAAAAAAAAAAAAAAAAAAAACGGTCTGGGCTAAATCTCAAGATATCTAATTTAATAGAACTGGAAAAGCATAGAAGTGGTTGAAGCCACAGGTTTCCGCAGACAGTAAAATAACAGAACCTGCTGGAATGTGTTGATGGATTTGAACAAAATTGAGCACAGGAGACCACCGTGACTACAAAACAGAACGAGGGAAAGGCCAAATTAAAACCATTCAGGCTGACTTGGACTTTCTTCCTCAGAGTTTTGACAGAGTGACAGCTCTGGCTTTTTGAACAATCCACATACCAGAGAGAGTAGGAGAGAGAGAAATGAAGATCGAGAGAGAGGAAGTGAGCGAAAAAAGTGAACAGAAATAGAAAAGACAAGAAGAAAATGGACAAGCAGACAAGAAGCCAGGCTTTGCCTCGTTCCTCAAGATGAGCTGTGTTCCAAGTAATGCGTCTATGTGGCCCAGGAATTTCTCAACTTGATCTGGAGAATCCAAGAAGGCCACATTGGGATGATTTCAGCCTTTAGTGTTTTTTTTTTTTTTTTCACCCTCATCTGGTTTGGACCATGAAGTCTGAGATTTCAAACCGCACCTCATTGTCTACATGTCTTCCCATTATATAACATACACAGACTAATCATTTCTAAGGTAATCGAAAGCTCAAAAGCACCAATGCCAAACCCCATGTCAGAATTCAAAGTACCGGGGTATTACGGCTCGTACGAAGTGTAAATGGGATCTGTATGGTACGTGACTACAGGACTTCCGATGTGTGATGTTGTCTCAAATTTCCGATGGCACAGGAATGGGAATTTCCATAACCGAAATCAGCAGGGGTTTCTTACGGTACATGCTGCCAAGACAAATATGAAAAAAAAAAAAAAAAAATCATCATTCTTTGACTATGATCCTGGAATCACTTTAGCTCTAAATACACGGGGCCACGTATCAGCCCACTTCATATAACAGAATGTGCGCTAAGGTAAATTTCTTTTTTTTTTTTCCATGACTACATCTCCAGACCATCTCAAACTAAACCCATACCATTTACCGAGTAATACTATGCCATTTTGCTGTTTAAACAAAACCCCTTGAATTCCTCTTTGCTCCACTGTTGTAACAGGCCTTTTTACCCTTAATTTGTCTGTGACAATTTTGTAAACTGAAATTTCCTGCCGTAATGCTTTCTCAAACCTGGTTGGCAAAATGAGCTTCCTTAATGACTTTTGGCCACGGTATACTCATACTGTACATACTCATTTATCCACCACTTAAAAGGGCACTGTTCAGACAGGTCATTGGTCTACGGTGCCAAGTGATTGCATGCACTCCAATTTAGTAATCTAAACACTGGTTAAAAAAAATAATAAAAAATTTCATATTTCAGTTGAGGACAGTTCTGGCAAATGTCTGGGTTCTTTCACATACGCATGTTTAGTGTATTTGATTGGGACCCTGGACGCGTTTCTCTTTTGGCAGATGAGAACACAGCAATCACACTTGGGTGTGCACCAAATAACCAGTCCAAGAGCATCTTCCAATCAAACTCGATTGCGGTTCACTTGCAGTGAGAAGGCGAGCTGCTGAACTCACGTCTACACTGACAAGCAAAATGGGAAAATAAATACTGGACGCAATACATCAGATGTTTTAACCTATTTATTTATGTAATTATCCAGTCATTTATTGAGCGCTGGCTCTGTGCTCAGGCCATTTTTGGGATCTCTACGCTCACTTTGTAAAGTTTTGCTTGCCATTTTTCCAATCACTGTTTTTCTAACCAATGAATGAAAACATTACGAAAGCAGTGTGAAACCAAACCAAACCAGCAGAGCGAAACCAACCAAAGGTATCAAATATTTCACTCCAATTCACTCGCCACAAAAACAAGTACACGATATGACCAGAAGTATGTGGAGCAGGTTTGGTTCCACTGAAAGGAAATCACCATACAAAGACATTTTAGAAAATTCTATGCTTTCAATTTTGCGGCAACAGTTTGGGGAAGAACCACATAAGAACCACACAGGTGTCCACATACTTTTGAATGTATATGCTGTATGGTATAGCTGCGAAAAAGCCCTTCTTTCATTTGCCCATTTTGGTGCATGCGTAGCTATCTAAGGGGCAGATGGTGGCCTAATGGTTAGGAAAGCGCCCTTATAATCAGAAGATTGCAGGTTCAAATCCCACGACCAGCAAGGTACCAATGGGGTACCCTGAACAAGGTGCCACCCCCAAGCACTGCTCCCCGGGCGCTGAAAATAGCTGCCCCCTGCACATATGGGTTAAAATCAGAGGACGAATTTTGTTGTTGTGCACTGTGTGCTGTGGTGGGTCAATAATGACAATGAATCACTTTCACTAATCTTATTGTTAAAGCCACAATGTCAGAGGGTCACACAGAATACCTTCCAATCAACCACCAGCTAATTGTTTTCAAACGTTCACTACATGGCATTGAAAAAAAAAAATTACATTACATCGTGGCAAAAATTACATTCGACTGTAAAAAAAATACTAATCAGGAGTCTACTTTTGCAATCCTAAACACGGAAAATGTATCCCAAGACATTGTGCGTTTATATGGGAACAGTGAAGAAAGCTGTTATTGCTGCTTGAAAGTTTTCCATTTCAGAAGGTACATCGTGTTCACGGTTCTGCCACAACTAAGTCGTTGCCCTTGTCTGAACCGTCTTGCTTGAAAGAAGAACCTCAAGCTCTGGTCCATACAAGGCAATTCCATGAGAGAAGTCTTTCAAAATGTGTATGTCAGTGCAAAGTGTTCTTCCATGCTCCTTATGAGGGACTCCAAACTCCAATATCCAAACTGTAATAATCTGTACTCTGTCATGTTGTAAGTGTACTCCTGCTGGCAGATGGGATACCGCTGCCAGATACTGACACAGTTCTACTGCCGTGGCTCCACTTGCCCTCCGAATCTGATGCTTTACTGCACTCGTGGTTTACATCCATGTTTCACCTTTACCTTCAGTGTTTAATATCACATGGATATTAAGATGCTGCTGTAATCATAAAGACTGTCCTGTTGCTCATCCTAGGACTCACATTCCCAATCTGCTTATACTGAACATCCTTACTGTTTGTCCTTAATCTCCTAACACCTGAATAGTGTTAGGATTTATAATCTCGCCACCTGGTGTCACCCAGAAAAGGACGGGCTCCCTTTTGTGTCTGGTTCCTCTTCTCAAGTGCAAATCTACAAAATAGGAAACCGTATCAGCACTGGTCCTCTTCTGTTCTTCTCCAAGGTGAGATGCGACCATTTGTGCCATTCGCTCTGATCCCCTGCTGCTTAATGGCCTGACAGAGTGCTTTTATTACCACTCGCCCTTCTTTATTGGAGCAGAGATTGGTCTCTAATAGAAACAGTATCCACCCTCTTAGGCTTGGCAAGGCTGTGATTTACAGTCGCTGGCCCTCAGCATAGCAGTTTTTTTTTTTTTTTTTTTTGTAGACAGCATGCAGAGAATCGTGGTGGGGGGGTGCTTACAGTAGACGCTGTATAGGCAGAAGCAGAATGACAGACATTACATCACTTTTTCAGTCACTTGTTCAGGATCGCTGCTTGAGTCTTGCTATGTGCCTATTAAAGGGATTTTATAAATTATAAAAGAACTGGAATTGGTTCTGCTGAGTTACTGTGTATAAAGCATATGCTGTATTTATATCAGAATAGTGATTATTGCTACTTGGATATTACATGCTAGGTTACTCACCACAGGCACCAGTGATATCTGTTTCCCACCAAGCTTTATTTTTCTTTCTCTATATACTGTACATTTATTGAAATAACATCGATGGGGCAGATGGTGGCCTAATGGTTAGGGTCGCGCCCCTGTAACCGAAAGATCGCAGGTTCGAATTCCACGGCCAGCAGGTACCACTGAGGTACCCTGAGCAAGGTGCCGCCCCCAAGCACTGCTCGCCGGGCGCTGAAAATATCTGCCCCCTGCTGTGTGTCACTGTTCACATATGGGATAAATGCAGAGGAACAATTTTGTTATTGTGCACTGTGTGCTGTGGCGTGTCAATAATGACAATGAATCACTTTTAATAACAGGATAAACACCATGGTTATCATTTTTTTTCTTCTATTTTTGGGCATCAAACAGTAAATGGGAGCTAACTGCAGGTGGGAACTGAAGAAACCCTCAGACCAAATGCACCATAGGGTTGGTCCAAGGAATCATACGAGCCAGTCATTTGGATTTGTCACTTTACTACATCATAATCCGTCTGCGTAGAATGGAGGAAATTGTTCTGTATGTACTGTACGTTGTGCATGTTCAATGAAAATGAACAGGCACCTGTTGCTTTGTCACTTGCTAGTGTATTTGTAGGGTAATAGGACAAAGGAATATTTTAATAAAAACATAGGCATCAAGGCTAACAGTTGGTTAAAGAAACAATCTTCAGACACTTTCCCCTCAATGGTGAGGGGAAAATCAAATCATTTTTGGTCTAACTTATCCTTTACTTCAGTCAATATAGTGAGTTAATCTGCTAGTTATCATTGGGCCACTAGTTATCTGCATCAGGAAAGAAAGGACTTCTTACTAGTTCAATGATCTTTCTTTGATGTCAAACAAATTTGCAATTATGGAGATATAAAACACAATTATCTCCGTTTTCACCAGAATCTGTTCAACATTTGTGGCGATGTGAATAGTTGTCTCAGAAACAGAGGTAAAAGAGTGCAAGGACTCGTACAACCATAAGTTCTTTTTTGGGGGAAAAAAAAAAAAAAAAAAGAAAGAATACGCTGAGGAAAAAGCATCTAGCCTGGGTGTGCACAATGTCAGAGTAACGTCGATATATTCAAAGACATGGGAAGGCATGTTTTCATTCATAGCAGGAATTTGACTTTGGACCACCATCAAAGCTCCTGACCAATAGAAGTAAATCCAACCCGATGAGAAGGCCCTACAAGTAATGAATGAATTACAGAGTGGATAAAAACTGTTGTTTTCTTTTCTTTTCAGCAGAAAGTTCGGGATGTCAGCACCCCGATGATGTGCCAGAGGAAAATGTGAGCTTAAGAGGGCATACGCACCACATAAATTTACTTTTTTTTTTTAAATCAAGTTTGAGGACAGCCATATGTTCAATTATCCTTGATGAAGATGTGATCCAATTTGACAGGGCCAAGTATGTGCCTGAAGCCGAAACAATTCAGGATATATCATGACAAACCATGTCATTTGAAAAGAATTAGCAAAGACTTCAATGTGACAAGGCAACAGATGTAATGTCCAAAAGTCTATAACCAATTTTGTCAAATGATATGTCTCAAAAATTATACACCCATTCTTCACTAAGGGCATTTTCACAGATGGCCCTAATACTTGAGTCTGACTCTTGGACTTGCTTGGGGGTGGGGCTGTTTATAAAACTTTTAGCCAGGCATACCAAAAAAAAAAAAAAAAAAAAAAAAAAATGCATATATGGTGTGGTGTTCTCAATGCAAGCACTAACAGTGCAAAGCTAAGCTAGTCCTATGAACGTCTGGTTTTATATATCAATAGGAAGTTTGTCTTCTCTGCTTCTCTGCTTACTATTATAACTCTTTCCCTCCAAAACAAAAGTAGAAACAGGAAGTAATGTGACAAGCTGAACCAATCATATTACTCGGCATGCAACTCCGTAAAAAAAAAAATATGGTCTAAACGATGCAATGTAGGTCCAAGAATGTTGTCTGCAAGCTGTAGGAAAGACAACAGACTTGTTGATAGACAACAGTACTCACATCCTTAATGTTTGGTGTTCCCTATGATCTGCCCAGTCTGCTTCTCATCAGTTTCATCTATTTCCTCATACATAGACTCCACAGTGTCTCCGTGGCACAATTCGCATGATCTCTGTTTGAAATTTTTATTCCAATTTGAGGAGAACTTAAGAACAAGCAGATGTCCTCACAAGCAGTAACTGGAGCTCTGGCCCAAACCACAGACCCATCAAGACCCTGTGGCACCAACACCATAACATATTAAAAATTGACACGACAAAACAGCTAGAACGCTGGATGGTGCCTCGAGAGGAAACAGACTCAAAAGGGTATCCGTCCTCTTCTGGGTGACACTAAGGCAAACACAATAAATGAGTGGAGAAACATAACAAGTTCAGACACTTCCAGAAGATGTACTGCATTAACACACTACCATGCACTGTGGCGTGTATAAAGATGTTGAACAGGCCTGGATGATGCTGATTTTGGATTATGATGGAAGGGAGGAAAGATCCGAATGACTGAATGTGGGTTCAATATTGGGGAATGGATGGCAGGATCATCAATCACAAAGATGCAAGGACCTTATTGTTAGAAAATAGGTACCCCCTTCTTGATTGGACATGGACAGCTCCCTATCTTAATTTTGCAGAGAATGCAGAAGATCCTGTCTTGTCAAAAATATCTATCCTATGTATCCCAAAGCAACACTCAAGTGTAGCAGTTTAAGGCATCTCAGAACCATTGTTATTCATTGGTTTTTGTCACAATCCTGGCCTCCACACACCTAATCCAGAGGTTGACCTTAGCACCAACAGTCATGGGTATCAGCTGCTGCCCAGGGTGGAATCTGTCACCTGCACCCAAGAAATACCCAAGATGGTGTGCATGGCAGTGTTGCTCTCCATAAAAGAGCATTACTGCCTGTCTGTCTCCAATGAGAATACAAGGTATTCTACAAAAAAAGAAGAATTAAATTAATGTTTCGGAATGGCCAAGTCCTGACCTTAATTCAATACAGTTGAAATATTGTGTGAGCAGTTCATGTGAGGAAACACACCAACCCAGAGTTGAAGCTGTTCTGTATGGAGGAATGTGCTAAAATTCCTCAAAGCCAGTGTACAGGACTGATACGTTTAGTTGCCATTATTGCTGCACAAGAGGGTCTGAAAGCAAAAGTATGCATACTGCTGATCTTTTTTTTAAGGTCGTGTTTATGGAGAAATATGGAAACATTATAATGGGTTTGCAAATGTTCAAGCGCCACTGTACGTATTTAACGTACCATAGGAAGTTACAAAAGAGAGGTTGTCTCCTGCTGTGCACTGTCCCATAAGGCAACACAGATCTTTGCAGGCCACAACACCACCTGCAAGATTTGATCGGCCTTCAAAGGCTGCATCAACACGGGTGATCTGGTCTCCGGCTGGAACTTCGATTAGCATGCAAAACTGTTGGCAGCAATTCAAGGATAACATACAAGAGGCCTAATGTTCAGTCAATATCCAAAAGGTCAGATATTTCATAAACATACAAAAGGTCTGTGAGAACTAGGGAATGAAGTCGTGCTGGACATCTAAGAAGAGAAACCAAAATGCATGCGACAAAATATATACTAATGTAAAAGTCACTGTGTGGACACTTTAATATATCACTATATCTGGGTTTCAGGAAGAAAGATGATGAATCTGGATCCCAAAAAACAAGGATTTCCCAAATGAGTTATAATTTATTTCTGGTTCGGGCAAATGAGAACACAAACATGGAGTGATAATTTTAAACATTGTGATAATCTTGTGAACTGGCAGTTATCAGCATATGAAAAATTTAATGTTGCTTTATTGTATAATTTTAATATAAAGGACAATTTTATCTCACCAAGTATTGGTCTCAGGCCTCTAGGTCCTCAGCTGTGGGTGGTGAGTGAAAGAATAACGTCGTGGGCAGATATGAGGTTCCTTTGCAGGCTTACTGGGCTTACTCTCCATGATAGGTTGAGGAGCTCAGGGAACCAGAAGAGCCTTGAAATGGAGCCACTGCTTCTTCAAATCAAGAGGAACCAGTTGAGGTGGCACTGTACTGGGTTGCTTCCTGGTTGGCTTCCAGGAGAGCTGTATCAGTCATGTTCTATTAAACGGAGACCACATGACAGATCCAGAAGTTACTGGAGAGTTCATATCTCACAGTTGGCTTGGGAACATCTGGGAATTTCCCATGAAGAGCTGTAATATGTGGCTGGGAATAGAGAAGTCTGAGTTAAAAGTTTTGATTTAAAAAATGTCTTCGATTTTTGCACCCATTGTAGCCTCAGATTCTGGTTTGTGCCTGCCCGGAGTGGAACCTGGTGTGTTCTTCTGCTGTTGTAGCCCATTCACCTCAGGGGTTGATGTTCTGTGTGTTCTGAGATCCTTTCCTGCTCATCACCTTCGTAAAGAGTGCTTATTTGTGTTACTTCAGACTTCCTGTTTGCTCAGACCAGTCTAGCCATTTTCCTCGGATCTCTCACATCAACAAGGTGTCTCAGCCTGCAGAACCTCCGCACAGGATGTTTTGTTGTTTTCCTGGCACCATCAACCATGCCACAGTTAAAGTCTCATTTTTTCTCCATTACAATGTTTGATGTAAAAGTGAACTGAGGTTCTAGACCCATCCTCTGCATTTTTTTTTATTTTTTTATTTTTTTTTACTGCTGCCACATGATTGGTTGATTAGATGACAGATGTCCAGATGTAAATTAAAAATGGATGTGTAGTATATACATTGAGTGTACCTACTGTGTATAGATGTGTGTACATATATGCGTAGATCTGTGTAGATAAGAAACAGAAAAAGTATTTGAACAGTAGCTTTACTGATGGGCGTGGAGAGGAAACAATAGGGAGCAGATGTGAGAAATCTGGGGCACTGGAGAAAATGCAGAGCACTTTTCGGAACAGTGGATGGCTCATGGCCAGCAACATGCTGGGATGTGCATGAAGTTGGACCAGAAGAAAAATTTATAAAACCCACAAAAAAAAAAAAAAAAGGAAACGGTTTGAGAAACTCCAGGTACTGTACATTCGATAAGGATTCTCATGAATTCCAACTAAGCCTCGTTGTGGTTGAAAAGAGATATATCTTTGCAGCAAGCTGTGTATTTTTTGTCCTTGTTTTCTAAAATTGCAGAATGATATGAGATGGCAAATATGAATACAAGAAACACTAGCCGTGAATGCAGCCTTTGTAGTGCATCTCGTGAAAGAAATCCTAATTTGCTTTGCCAAGAAACAAAGTGCTGTTCAAGAAAAAGAGCAGAAACTATTGCCAATAGCATGCTTTTTCTAACAGATACTGGGGACACACTGACCTGCACAGTTTCAAGTTGTACCAAATCAGCAGCTAATTATTAAGCCATTCAAGAGCTGTATCTGGTGGGTCAGACTGAATCTTGAAACTGTGCAGGATAGTGGGTACCTAGGATTTTTGAAAATCTCTGGCTTGTAGGTTTACCCACCATTTTTTGACCACACACCTATATCTACATATAGATAGATGCTCACAATGTGAAGTTTTTCTTAAGACCGGGAATATTTTCATGTCTTGACTCCGGTTCAACTCGTTGCTTCATGACCTCAGAGAGCCACAAGCTGGTTCTCTTTAAAATCAAGATTTACAAATAAGTAAGTAATACAGATGGACAGGCAACTGGAATGCGTTTGTATTCCTCTTCCTGTCCCAAAAAGTTGCCACATGTTTGTCTTAATTCCAGATACTTTAGGTATCTCTGGGTAACAATTCTCAGATTTACCAATAATCTCTTTGTTAATCCTATCTAGTAAGGCAAATACAGTTTATTATGTAAATACTGCGTACTGTATATACCGCAGTGGATAGTGTTGCCACATCAATTCTCCTGGGCTCCTGGTTCACTCTGGAATTGGGGTTACAATCTGTGACCCTAAGTTTTGCATGTTGTTTTCATGTCCATGTGGGTTTATTTCCTTCTTCCTCCCAAATACAAACCAAAAGGTATATTTACTATATTAAATTGCACCTAGGTATGAATACGTATGTGCATGGTGCTCTGCAACGGACTGGGATCCCATCCCGGGTGGATTCCCGCCTCGAGCCCAGGTTTCCCAGTATAGACTCCAGATCCATCACAACCCTGACCATCTTCGATTTATTTATTGGGCAGACACATTTATCCAAACTAGCACCAGCCTGTGCAGAGAGCTGGGTATTAGCAAAAATGCTAACATTTCTAGAAAAGGTGTGATGATGTAAATCAATGTAATCGTGTTTATCTTGCTAAATTGGGTAAATCAAGAGTATCCTTGAGCTAAACCCAAAGTCTTTTGCAATTTCTTGGCTCACCCTCAACTGAACCACAACTAGGTAAACCAAATCACTCTGCAGTAGGTCTGGACCGAATGCTTCATGTACACTAACTCAGGGAGCTCATTAAAAAGAATGGTGCTTACTAAATGGGACTGTGGTACTGTGTAAGTGGCAAGCCGAAAATGTTCCCACTAAGTTGTTTACAATAGGTCTCTAAAGGTCTTTACACCATCTGAACTACTATATTATTATATATAGACTCTCAGCCATTTTACTTCAGGAGACTAAGGATGTGTTGAAAAAAAAAACCTCATGCGCCCCATAATGTTTATTAGCTGTTTAATATCCTGTTTAGATTGTACCTCAGTGTTTTTTGCTTCCTCCTGTGGGATTACACAGCGTCACCAAGTCTTCCCCTGTGACTACACCAAAAAAATCTAACCTATGGTGATGAAGGTTGTTGATGAAGAAAGGAATTGAGATGTGTTTTCTATTGTGTTGCCCCTGGTTATGGCTATATGCTGTGTTCCTTTTCAATGGTAGCAAATCTGTAACTTACCAAGGGTTGCGACGGCAATACACGGGTGAAATATCTACATTTGTGACTATCATATGAGCCTGGGACGGTTTTAGTTTTAAAGAACTGCTCTTCTAATTCCACCTAACCAATTTGAACAAAGTTAGCTATAATTCTGAGGCACCAATAATTTACTGATTTGTTGTTCTGGTCCAACATACAGCAGTCCGACGTTCCTTGAATGCAACCAGGTGGAAAAATGTACCGTGAATGGTGGGCACGCCATAATCTGGATCCAGTGCAGGTGCAAGGTTTCTAGAGTACTAGCAGGGACTCGTAGATAGATGGATGTCCCAGTCTACACTGATGGTGTACGTGGCAGCAATTGCATGGAAGCTTGCCACAGCCTTTTCAAAGGGATCAAGGTCTCCTTAGCTCCCCCCCAAGAGCCAGGCATGGAATCTCACCCTTATACTAGAGTTTTATAGTACCTTCTCTCATGAGCTCATGCAGTATGCCGAACTAAAATGTTTCTTTTTCCTAGAGATCACTTCAGCAAGAAAGTGTGGGAGAACTACATGCCTTGGGGATAAGCTCATGCTGCGTCCTCTGTTGACTGAATGACTCAGGAGCAGCTTTGTGGTTGAAACTGGTGTTCTGCCTAAAGTCATATCACGAATGAATTTGTCTTGCAGCATTCCATAACCGGAAGCCTGCTCAGCATTCCTTTCTGTGCCCAGCACATGTCCTCTAGTACTATTTGGACTAGATGGTGCAATTCACTCATCAGATCGACTGCTCCGCTGTTACAGGGGAAAGACAAGGGACATTGCTCTTTTTAAACAGAGGCTTTTCTTTTGGGACAAATGTCTTTTTCTCATGGGAATTAAAGTTGTGCCACTGCAGGAAGCCGGCATTGCTGCTCCTTCATCGCAGTGCACCTTCACCAGGTTCTACGAGGTTAAATCCATGAGTCTCAGTAGGATATGTGTGGTGGTCATCCAAACACCATCCCAGTCAGTCCTAAGGTGTGGGTTGGTTCATCATGATATGCATGAGGTCATGAGAGAAGGTACTATAAAACTCTATGGACTGTACCACTGTACCAGTAATGCGATGTGACAGTAAATGTGATTTGATCTGATTTGATATGATATGTAGCAAAATCTATACAAAATTATAATACCTACTATTAAAAAAATGACCTTGCAGCATTCCATCTATCGATCAGCTGTAATACTTATCCTGTGGAGCCGATCCAGGCTGACTTCAGGTGAGAGGTGGATGCACCCTGGGACACCCTTGACAACCTTACCAATCTATTGCAGAGCTAACACAAAGAGATAAACAGCCATTCGCACTCACATTCACACTTATAGGCAATTTAGAGTAGCCAGTTAACCTAATCTGCATGTCTTTGGGCTGTAGGAGGAAAACCGGGAGGCATGGGGAGAACATGGGGAGAACATGAGAAACTCACTGAGGGACCCCCAGTTGGCCAGCAGGTTTGAAACCAGGGACTGCTTGCTGTGAGGTGACAGTGCTAACCATTGTCCCGTTGTGCGACCCTCTTGCAGCATTCCACAAAGGAGAACCTGCTGACCCCACTTTATTACAGGGCCAATATAGCCACGAGAGTACTATTTGGGCAAGAGGAACCTGTTTCTCTAAACAGTTACTGGTCTACAGGGTGGTGGACATCATTGCCTTGGCCTACAGATGGACCCAGCGATGACTTGTCACGCCATCATGAGCATCCTCCTCATGGACATTACATACAGTGGTGCTTGAAAGTTTATGAACCCTTTAGAATTGTCTACATTTCTGCTTAAATATGAAACATCATCAGATTTTCACATGTCTTCAAAGTAGATAAAGAGAACCCAGCTACATAAATGAGACAATAATAACTCACTTGGTCATTTATTAATTGACAAAAATGATCCAATATTACAAATCTGTCAGCGGCAAAAGTACGTGAACGTCTAGGATTAGCAGGCAATTTGAGAGTGAAATTAGAGTCAGGTGTTTTCAATCAATGGGATGATTCAGATGTGAGTGGGCACCCTGTGTTATTTAAAGAACACAGATCTATCAAAGTGTTGACGTGTTTATGGAAGTGCATCATGGCACGAACTAAGGAGATTACTGAGGACCTCAGAAAAAGGGTTGTTGATGCTCATCAGGCTGGAAAAGGTTACAGATCCATCTCTAAAGCGTTCAGACACCACCAACCCACAGTAAGACAGATAGTGCACAAATGGAGGAAATTTAAGACCATTGTTACCCTCCCCAGGAGTGAGCGACCAACTAAGATCAGTCCAAGAGCAAGGCGTGTAATAGTCGGCCAGGTCACAAAGAAGCAACTGAAGTTTAAATGAGTAGTGTTATGTTTGGAGAAAGGAAAACACTGAATTCCAGAATAAGAACCTTATCCTCTCTGTTAAAGATGGTGGTGGTAATATCATGGTTTGGGCCTGTTTTTTCTACATCTGAGTGTGAGTTTGGAAATGAGTGTGGCGGTCATTTCCAAACACCTGTGTGTGATTTTTTTTTTCACCACAAGGTAAATAGCTGGGTTCCATTTTGAATCCTGAGACCATGGTAAGAAGATTCCAAGGAATGATGAGAGTAAGAAAATCACTCGGTCTCACTCATTTTCTATACTACTTATGCATTGC
This sequence comes from Synodontis membranacea, assembly GCA_025674565.1. Lineage (NCBI taxonomy): Eukaryota > Metazoa > Chordata > Actinopteri > Siluriformes > Mochokidae > Synodontis > Synodontis membranacea. Next base: position 15,840,198 of record JAOVYU010000034.1, read on the forward strand.
GGGTTGAGCCAATCTCAGCTGACTCCTGGCACAAGGTGGGGTACATCTTGGACAGGTCACCAAGCCATCGCAGGGCTGAAAGTTAGGCAATGACAGTTATATCAAATACTAGGCTGTAGTTCATCTTCATAGTTATCTCTGGATCATAGAACCACATCACCTGACATCTATCCTGTTCACATGCCTGAGCTGTAAAGGTAAGGGTTTTGTCTATAACATGACTTGATGATAGCCAGAGGTACCTAATGATACTTTCAGCTTTATAGCAGAAATGTTAATAACAACATCCAGAAAAAAAAAATTGCCTTGAAAGTTGGTCATCATAAATCATATTCTATGACTAGACGGTCTGCTATGTTTTGTTAAGTGCACCAGGCTGTCTATATCAAGCCATCGTCAAGCTGTTTTGCCCATAGTCAGAGAAGGCCCAAAGTAGGAAGGAAAAAAAAAACATGTTGTATGACATGTGGGTTGAGTTTGTTCTTCAGTCCCAGGGGGCCTCAGGGTTGGTGACATCATCACACCATGGAAAGAAAGCTCACTCTTCCCAAAACTGTATATTAGATGGATTCAATCCAATTCCTCCATCTTCTCATACTATTCATAAAGGGGAGAGGGTGAACAAAGCAACAGTCTGGACGAAATCCCACATATTCCATCATTTTCTGGATTTAATTACCACAGTTTTCTGATTTCATATTTTTAACATTAACACCTGGAGACTTAGTGCTTCCAAGTATGCTAAGTTAAACACTTAGCACCGTCCTACTGTGAGCCAACCCAGCTAGCTATCACAGTATAATATTACTTACGTATTTATCCAGTTACTATGATGTCCTCTTGACAAGTCTGAACAAAAGTGCATATTAGCTGTTGCTTGTACCAAATGAGCAAATATTTTCCTAAATAAATGCCTGCATCACATTTACTTTCACCTAATATTTCCTGTGTTTCGTTAAAATATGCTTTGTATACAGATTCAGGCATCTCACAGAAAGCCTTTTATTGCCAAACCTCAAGCTTTCCACCTGTGAACAATCATCACCAGTCCATCTCCATCCTTTAAAGATGATGATGGAGTTTCTTTGTCATACACATTCCAATGGAATCATATCTTCATTTTCTGATGAGTCTTTCAGTTGTGCAGATTCCACAGGGAGCCAGAGTATTCTGGAATAGGTTTCAACAATGTGTGAGATGTTGAGGAAAGTGGGAAAATCATGTGTAAATTTGTCCTTTCCTGTAAGAGTTGTTGCACTGTGTGTCACAATTTCTAATCTAGTTACAAAGCTTTCCTAGCTTTCCTTATTTAGTTGTTATTGTTGTGCTATTTTTTTATGGACACTTATTGGAGAAATAGAGCTTGAATTTTTGTTCTACTTAGCTACCAATTTGTTAGAACATGAAGTGAAATAAATATTTCTACTG
>JAOVYU010000034.1:15853374-15864919 GCA_025674565.1 Synodontis membranacea
GGGGGGGGGGGGGGGGGGGGGGGGGGGGAGGGGGGCGGGGGGGGGGGGGGGTAGGGTTTTTTTTTTTTTGGGGCTGGTCCCTCTCATTGGTTCCCTGCACACCAGCGTGCGCTGAATGGTTCCTATTGGCCGGCGCTGCGCTCTCGCTCCCCCGCTGTCTCGCACTTCCAGTCATTTTTCAGGCGCAGGGGTCCCTGGCAGGCGGCCTTGTGAGTCAGCAGGAGGAGAGCGCACACACTCACTCTCTCTCTCTCTCTCTCTCTCTCTCTCATCCTCCTCCTCTCTCAGCTGAATGCTGTCAAGCTTTCAGAGGCAGCTCATTGAAACCAGTCATCTTCATTTCGACTGGAGAAAAGTTCCTGACCCGCTTTGCCTGTGAATTTTTATTGTAAGGGATAAAATTTTATTTTTTTTTGTTTGTTTGTTTTTTTTTTGTTTTTTTTTGTACCAGGAGGGCTCTGTATGAGCATCAGTGCATTTGTTTAGGCAGTGACTACCGCGATGAAGCCGGTGGCGTCTTTGCACCTCTGGAAGGCCACCACTGTGTTGGCACTGATGGTGAACCTGGTGCCCCTGAGCCTGGCAACGGAGTACGACGAGTATAAACCAGACTGGCCTATTTCGTTCGGTGAAGGACGAGCCTATGACAAGCCTCCACAGTGCGTGCCCATCCCAGATGACCTGCGCCTGTGCCACGGTGTCGGCTACAATCAGATGCTGTTGCCCAACCTGCTTGAGCACGAGAGCATGGCCGAGGTGAGGCAGCAAGCTGGTAGCTGGGTGCCTTTGGTGCACAAGGCCTGCCATCCAGGGACACGCATCTTCCTGTGCTCGCTGTTTGCACCTGTCTGTATGGATCAGCCCATCAACCCATGCCGCTGGCTCTGTGAGAGCGTGCGCCAGGGCTGCGCGCCCGTCATGGAGGCATATGGGTTCCCGTGGCCTGAAATGCTCGCCTGCGACAAGTTCCCTCAGGATGACGTGTGCATCAGCACGCCCGACAACGAAACGTCCACGAACAGCGGTGAGTTTAGATCTTAAAAATGATGGGCACTAAAGCCGATCATGCTGGAGCTTTATGTTGATCTAAAATCCGATGCCGACCCAAAACCGAGACACCTGATCCAGACCACGAGTCTACCTTTTCCTCTAAGACCACATCTAGAAAGCATGTTCCCAAGTCTAGTCTTGTAGAATCCCCTCATACTGCACATTTTACTGTTTCCCCAGCTCTAAGGCAGCCAATTCAACTTGTAATGAAACAAAAATGTGCAGGACAGGAGGTACTCCAGGACCAGGCTTGGGAACCTGTGGTTTTGCAAGGTCTTACTAGGCTTTTTTTTTTTTTGGCAGCAATCTGAAGTAGTCCATTATTGTCAGACAGAATTGGCAATGAAACACCAGAGAAACTCAGAAGAACGCCTCCCATTTGTTAGTGTCACTTCACCAGCATTCCAAAAAAATGTCTTCCAGTGTAATTTCCAGTATCTGTTGTGAGTCATGTAGCATGCACTTTGGCCATATTAAACCCCCTACGCTGCTTCTGCGTGTACGTGAGCAATGCTGTAGAATGTGTATTGCTGCATTTAGTGTCACTTTCCCCAACACTCAACCTTGTCACACCTTTTGCTGTGTCAGAAATGACGCTCGAGCTCCTTCTTAAAAGGCAGCGCGATGTTGTTTCAGGAACCAGCATCTGTTTGGGGCCACAGTTTACCCACCTTTTGTTACCCAAGAGCTCTGTTATTTCTAAATGCTTTTCACCATTTCTTCATCAGACACACAAGGAAGAAAAGATTCATTTTCAAGCACTTGTGTGATTGCACCTGGTAACAATCGTCAGCAGGGTGTTCGCCGAGCTGGGATCTGGTCCAAAACAAGCATTATGCACATTCTTTTTTCCCCCCCCTATCTTTCACAACTGGTGCATGTTGTTAAACTAATTACTTTGTTATAAATAGTTTCCCGTTGTTTGTTTGAAGAGGACATTTTTCAACAGGTAATTTTAGAAGCATGAATTTTAGAAGTCATGGAGAAGCAAGGCTACTTTTCGTTGAGCCCAGAGCGAACTGGAGTCTCAATTAGCATCACTTTTCATAAGATAATGCAACAGGACAGCGCTCTCAGTGCAGCACAGGGAAGAGGAGGTGGGGCTGGAGGTGGATGGCTGCTCTTTTCGCTCAAACAGCAGCACCTAAGCAACAAATGTTGCATTTCCATGATTGGAAAACATCAAAAATATCTAACGAAAAAAAAAAAAAAAACCCAAAAAACACAACAAAAATAACAACAACAAAACCCCAAAGTGTCGTGCAAGTATCTGAAAGGAAAGTTGCTTGTGTGTTTTTGTTGGTGGAGGTAGGCAGGGGTTCTATGGAAAGTCTTAATTCGAGGGAAAGAGGGCGAACGAGGGAAAGTACAACCAGCTGATGTAACCATCTCGTAAATTTTGTGGGTATTTCCAAGCAAGAAGGAGGAAGAATTTGAGACAAAAAAAAACAAAACAAAAAAAAAAACAACAACCCAACAACAACGTAGCATGCTGAAACAAATTCGAACAAAAAGGAGCCGTGTGATGTACACTTTCGGAAACATCACTTTCACCATTATTTTTTTTTTTCCTGCTGACTCAGTCATGTGCCAGGCAATGAAACTTGGTGGTACTTTAGAACTTGAATTTTTAAGGATTAAGCGTGGCGTTGATTAAAGTCGATCTCCTGTGGGTTTCGAATCACACACTCAACGCATAGTGTCAATTCTGATTAAAAACACACTCTTAGAAATCTTTCTTTTTTTTTTCTTTTTTTTTTAAAGGTCACAGTGCAGTAGTGTTTTATGCTATCCTCTCGATATTTAATGCTTTAATATATTGAATAATATACCTTTTTCCCCCCACACCATTCTCCATGCAATACTGTATTAATAACCTATAGCAGGATTAATCCTGTGCTCTGCTGAAACAGTAAATAAGAGTTGCAACAGGAGCCTTATTTATTTATTTAAATTTTTTTTTTAAGCTCATTGCACGTCTGATTGTTGCGTTACACCGGACATTTTGGAAAGCAGATAAATAAGTGGAAAACTTTCTAACTAGACATTCATGGAAGCCTTGCATGCTTTGGGGCTCCAGGAATAATCTGAGATCTGCAGCCGGTGTGAATAGTTCGTGGTACTGGAAAAGAAATAGCGTACTTAGCACTAGATACGGGGGGGAAAAAGGAAAACCTGCTCTTGGCAAGAGAAAGAATAGATATAGAATTGTTCTCCATGTTCAGATTGCACAGCTATTGAAAATGTAGTCAGGCTTGCAGGGGGAATGGATTCTTGGGAGGGAAAAAAAATGCAAATTTTGTGCTCTACATTTTTAGTGCTAATCCGTCTAAAAGCCAAGTTGGATTTTTTTTTTTTTTTTTTTTTTTTTTTTCCCTTTTCAAAGCCTTGCCTGTTGTCAAAAATTTCACCCCGATGTGCTTTTCACGTAGATTTGCCAGAAGAGCTGCTAATGATAAGAGAAGTGACCACTCAGACAGGACAACTAAGATGACCAAAGCTAATGAAAGAATGATTGAAATCGTAACAGAGTTGACAGAGATAAGGAGCTGTATTCGCAGCCCTTTTTTTTTTTTTTTTTTTTGTTTAACACTTTCCGTGACCTCAGGGGGCCTCTTCAGCTTAATGTTTCTAATAATTACAGTTGGCCTGGGGTCTTCAGGGTTTTGTCTCAAACCTCTGCTCCTTTCACAGTAAACCGAAGAACAGCTGTTGACATACATGTGTAAATGATGTGGTTTTGGGTTTGCCTACTGCTAATTAGCATGACAGAGATAGAGGAGAAGTGAGGAGGAAAGCAGCCTTAGTAGGATTTCGATCCTTAAAAATTCGGCCGTGTTTTAGTGTAGGAAAAAGTGAGTATGGGGGGTGGGGGTGGGGGTGGGGGGTGTTTCGGGGATCCGGTACCAAATAAAACTGCATTAACACTGAGTTCCTGTGCTGTGATTTGACAAGTGGATTACAGGCAAAACGACATTCTGAATTTCCTTAACATTTCCCTTCAATCGCAAGACTGTAAAGTTTGTCCCCACTGTTTACGCTCATACGCAAACTCTCCGAACACTCAGGAGGACGCAAATGAGAGGCTTAAGGAAACGAACGGGAAAGACATTTGGTTTCTGTTACCGTGGTCCACGATACTGATTGAGTATCTCTGTGCAGCATATTGGCCCTGACACTGTGCCTCGCTTTCTGTCTTAGGTTACTCGCCGGTCTGCCCACCATGCGACAACGAGATGAAAACCGATGCTATTTTGGAGCACATGTGTGCCAGCGAGTTTGGTAAGTGCTCCGAAACACTCCTCTCTCTCACACACAAACACATTTTGCGGTGAAAACTGAGATGCCACTTTTGAGACAGCCAAAAAAACTTACATTCCTGCTGGACGCTCAGCCAAAAAACATTTTCAGTGCAGTGCATTCCCAAATCCTGTTATTAGTTGCAAGTAAAAGCGGTAAGTGGATGTACTTCAATCCAGAAAGCACGCGAACCATTGGCTGCATCACCATATGCTTATTCTTAACATACAGACCTGTGGACGTTGACTGTAGAACAGTTTTTATGTCTGTTTTTCTACTGCACAATCTCCATAATTGTGTAATTTGTGTAAATTGCTCCATAATTACCTTGGAGGGGTGACCAGCGGCCTGGCCAGTGCATGTCTGGGCACAATAAAGTTACTGAGCAAACTTACCTTGTTTCTTTGCGTTCACTGGACAATGGACAAGATAGATCTTCTCTTAGTTTTCTTATTTCAATTTCATAGCCGCCTAGTAGTCATTGTGGAAAGAAAGACATAAATACATTTGGTTAGACTTAATAATAGTAGTAATGTTCACATATGTACTGCAATATACTAAATGTTTGTCTTTTCGCACCATTTCCTACCAACACTACAGGATATTGATTGTTTCAGGATCGTTATCATTTTCACCACTTCTACATGAAAGTACACGTAAATTTCAAAAGTTTTTGCATTGGCCTAAGCACGCTCATGTTTTACAATAGAACAACACTGCTGTCTTCGGTGCTTAAAATAACAGCTGCAGGCCCTTTTTAACCCTTGTAAATCCATGTCACGGTTTGGATGACCCTTTTAGAGACCAGTACTCTGTGACTAATGAATTGAGGTAATTCACACAGGTCTAAAACCCTTTATTTGCCACTACTCAGAGCTGTGTTTGTTTTCCTGTCTGGTCCAATGGACGTGACAACAGCGCCAGAGCTGACCTCTGTACAGGGGTCAAATCAGATTTAGCTTGATAGCTATCCAGCATGGGTAATAAATGTATATGTACAGTATATTTCAGTTGTATGGTTTCTTACAAATGGTGTAGATAAGTAATACAACTCTATACTTAGCATGAGATTTAGCTTGAGCTTTTTTTTTTTTTTGGCATGTTTTGTAATCCCCTCCACTCCAAATACTGTCTTTCACTCTAGTTGTATTACTTTGTGTTTGACACTCCATTTTTTGCTACCAAGGTTTTGCGAACATGTGCAATGGCTTAGACATCCAGACCTTCTTCATTAGCATTCACTCCGGCCTTCCAAGTTTCTAAGGAAAGCCAAAAATTGGGATACTCCAAAGAATCCATCACTTGCTCACTCTTAAGCCACTATTTCATTCTAGTCTTTCAGGTCCCGTTTACCAGACAATGTTTAGACTTCTGGTTTTGATTTTTGCTACATATCTGTGTTAATCCAAGAAGTCTGAGGGGTAGCCACTGACCATAGCTGTTAAAACAGCCCATTACGCCTGCCATTAGGACCATTCCCAGCAGGAGTTGCTTCAACAAAAGGAGGGTGCTGCACCAAGTGCTTCCTGCTCTCCTCCCAAGAGGAAAACAAATGCTGGTTTTGGTTTGCCTATTAGAAAACCATAAAGCCTCATTCAGACAGGGATTCGAAGGGTCTAAGCCATCTTTGGTGAGCTGCCATCTTTCCTCTGGAGAGCTTTGTGTAAACCAAGCCCACTGGCAACCCCCTCTGTGACCTCTGGGTTGGGCTCTAAAGCCAGCTATTGTCAGGGAGAGAAAGCAAGTGGTTTGTCAGGTTTCTCATTTGTGATGAATTGTCATCACTGACCTGTCACCTGGTTTGCATTAAAATGTTTTTGCTAAAAAGGCTGAAGAGTTGCATGCCCTGTGCCAATTACTGGACCTGGCTTTACAATGATGAGAACAGTTTTGTCTAGTATGGGTTTGGTCATGGACTGAGTTCAAGCACTCGCATGTTACTAACTGAATGCAAAGGCAGTCGAGATTTCACCAGTGTATTAGTAAGAACCTCAGTTAACCCTGCGGTTAAGCAAAGGCATCACCCCATTCTAAGCTTCAAGCAAAAGCTGACTATCAGACGTTTCAAATACCATGGTAGATAACAAAAACCCAGCAGCCCTCCCTAGAGCGTTTGCGCTTGTCAGACTGGCCAGACCCACTTACAGACACTTTGCTAATAAACAGCAATGGTTTTATAGGGAATGCAGTTCATGTCCAGGCCTGGCTTTTATGATCTGTCTTCCTAACCAAACCTCATGGGCTTTCCACTGAGCACTTCTCTTCTCACACTTCTGTTGGCGGTCCTTTGTGCGGTCAATGGCGCGTGTTCAGTTTTAGAGCAGTAAAAGTGTACGGCTTGGCCATACACTTTGGATTCTGCACACATTCACGCATCTGACACTGTGAAGGAAGCTGTGTTCGGGACTGTTTTCATCCCTGACGTCCCCTGCTGGGTTTATGACAGTAAGTGATCCGTCTGCAAGTCTGCCTCTTGTCTCGCGACAGTACAGAATGCCAGGGTCAGGGAACAGAGACATTGCTTAAAAGCTAAATCTCTGGAAGCATTTATGGGTACAATATTGGGCTGTTGTGCTCTTGAAAACCCATCAGAATTCAGTCCCAGATTCCAGTTCTTCAGGTCCTCCAGACCCTCTATGCAGAGTTCAGTTCTTAATCGCACTCATTCATCTAACTGCAGTCTCCCAAACTATCCAAATATTAGTCAGGTGGGATAGATATTCCAGAAGGATGACTCTTGAAACATGCAGGACTTAAATCATTCTTCATTCAAAACCTTCTTCCCTTTCTGCGCTACCTATCGGTGTTTGTGTTCTGCTCTCCGTGTTTACTTTGTAATCGGAACATTCAAGGATGGTGTACTTATGTTCAAATACACAATTTGGTCAATTTAGAATTTGGACAGAATATTTTTTCTACACCTACCCATATGCTCTACTTGTCAGGTGTGGACTAATCATGAATCATTTAGCTATCCCAATGGGGAAGTCGTTCCAGCAATTCACTGCGAGAGGCGTGTTTATGTATCTAATATAGTTTATGTAGTTTATCTCTCTTGGCAATGTTTCTGATTATGAAACATTGTGTTTGTACCCTTGACAAAAAGGCAGAATATGTTCTGCAAAGAGTTGCAGGGTTCTCTTTTTGTACAGAAAGCTAGGATTTGCTAGTTATTTGAGCTAGCGTCTTTATTTACTCTCAATGGAGTGGTTGCATCTGAGATGACTGTCTTGTGCTAGTAATATAGAGTTATATAAGGTTGATTCGTGAGCAGCACGGTACTGTATTTTACTCACTTTAATCACTCCTGTCTATCATTCAATTCTGGAAGGATCGTCTAACATCTTCAGTCCGTGCGTGCAGTTCAGTTTCGTCCCAAGTGCCTGGGGTAACACCCTTTGAGTGGTATTAAGCACTAATCTGTCATTTTGGTCTTTATGCAATACTTACAATGCACTTGTTGAGCTTGAACTCTGTTAACTCTGTTGTATTAGAACCACTGCTCAGGAACCGTTTGGTATTATGGTATTAGCACTGTGAGGGCTGTATTTCAGATGTGGCTTTGCAGCTAAGTGCATTGCGACTATGCGGATTACAGTTACAAATGCCACAGGGTGCGTAGAGAGTTCACCCAAGAGTTCAGACCGAATTTAAACCCCAAAAAGGTGGACTTTCCTGACTTGAGAACTTTGAAGCCTGACCAGTGCTTTTATTCCATTAAACATTAAGCCCTTTTCAGAAAGGCTGTTTATGGAGCAGAGACTGCAAGATCAAGCCCTTAATCCTTTCCATGTGCAAAGTTAATTCCCGAACGCTGGACCGTGCTTCTCTGCGGTGTTAATTTGGTATGAGCTGAAGCATTTATAGTATAATTTGATCCACTGAAATAGTAAAACGTATCTTGAATGTTTTGCTGAATGTGACTCACCACTTTCCCCACTCTCTGGTTTCACTAATCAATTCCAAATACTTAATGAATTTCAATAGTTCAAAAATATTCTTAGAAAATGATTGGTGGTGGTTGTAATGGTGGTAGTGTTGCCGCCTCACAGCTCCCGGGTCCCTGGTTCATTCTTGAGCTCGGGCTACCGCCTGTGTGGAGTTTCACATGCTGTCATTATTTTCGCATGGGGTGGGTTTCCATCGGATTCTCCGTCATGCCGGTAGGTGGATTGATGATTCTAAATTGCCCCTACGTGGGAATGTGTGTGCAATGGTGCTCTATGATGAACTGGCGTCCCACCTCACCCCCAATGTTCCTTGCATCCACTGTGACCCTGACCCAGGATACAGCACTTACTGAGAATGAATGAATGAATGTGAGGGTTTTTTATTCCATCCCAATTTATTTTCCTAATGATATTAAAACAAGATTTAATTCCAAGTACAACTTTCTTTGGCCAGTTTCATTAGTGTGCTTCCATCCACTGATATTCAGCACCACACAGGAAGGATTTTGTTTCACCGTGGTCTGTTTGCTGACAGCTGATGGAGACAGATTAGCTTGTAAATGGCTAATTAGCAGTAAATCATAATTTGTATGTTTTTCCATTTAAAGCTTTTTTAATGTTTTTTTATTTTTTTTTTTGAGTGCAGGTCATCTAATTGGGATGAATTCCTCCAGAGGTTCACAGGAGTGTCAGACATAAATCCGAAGACACAGTTCATGTTATGTTTGGGTATTACACTTGGAGCAAAATGAACTCACCTGAAATTACAGAAATGAGCAAGACCACCCACAGATAAAACTTATGAGCAGCAAAAGGTTAAGCAAACGATAAGATTAGGAGATTAATTCAAGGAGGTTGGGTTTCCAAGAAACTGAGTTTGTCCCAGAATAACCCAGCGCACTTGTCCTTCCATCTTCATATAAGGAAATTACTAGACATAGTCCATGTGAACTGTACTTTGTAGTTTTGAAAGGTAGAGTACGGTCATCAAAATGGATGTAAGTGTGAAAAGAAAAAAAGATACTCCTCCTGTTAAGTTAGAAACCCTTTAAATGCAGAAGTACTTATTCTTTCTACTTCAAATACACTTATAAGGCATGGAACAAGACTTACTTTGAGTTACAGATCAGGTTACATCTGGAGGAGCACAAGGCAGACGGGGCTGCAATCTGTGACATTGTTGCCCTCCTGGGAAAACAGAGGGCAGTTGGGGCAGATTGATTTACATGGCTGAGGCTTTATCCTGATGAAGAATCTTAAACTTGACAGAGCCTGAGACAGTGATACCTGGGTCATTATGAAGTGCTCTGGGACTCTGTCAACAGGAGTAGCTGGGTATTGATTACAACCACCCTTGTTAACCCCCTCCCCATCCCTTCATCCAGTTTGTCCTGTCCTTTTGTGGTCTGGCTCTGACTGCAGCTCTGTGTGACCCCCCTGTAAGCTGACTCCTGTTTTCTGTTAGCCTTTCTAAGCCCGGAATACATCCCAGTGGGGCTCAGTGACTTTCTGCTTCCCAAAACATTTTTCTGAACCATAAGTACCTTAAGCATACATGGCAAACCATTGGCCTACCTAACTGTGCAGGCCTCCCAGTGTTGTCTTTTAAGGCATGGAGCGTTTTCTGAAAAATGGCTCTTGAGTTTGGCATGATACCAGATTTGTCCTCTCTGTAGCATGGCCAACCTTCCAAGAGCTAAGAGATCATTCTTTAAAGCATCTGGGAGTTCGGCAAAGCTTGCTGGAGGCTTTTGCCTGTCAATCACACTCTCTTTCCCAAGCATATATGATTTCGTAAACCTGACTCAGCTTCGTCTTTGTGTTCTTTCCTCCAGCCATCAAGACCAAAATCAAGGAGGTGAAAAGGGAGAACGCGGACCGCAAGGTGATCTTGCAGAAGAAGAGGAAGCTTGTGAAAACGGGATCCCTAAAAAAGAAAGACCTGAAGACCCTCACGTTGTATTTGAAGAACGGCGCTGACTGTCCTTGCTCACAGCTGGACAACCCAAGCAGCGCTTACCTCATCATGGGCCGCAAGACGGACAGGCAGTATCTCATCACCGGCATCCACAAGTGGGACAAATCCAACAAGGAGTTCAAAAAGACCTTGAAGAAAATGCAAACCCACAAGTGCCCTACTTACGAAAAAGTCTTCAAATAATCCGTCAGCCAAGCCAACATTTCCATCCTACTTTTGAATGAACTTGCACAAACGAGCAATCCTAAAAACGCTCCCTTTTGTTTATATACAGCCTTATATTATATATTTCTGTGTATTTTTCAGACCAACACTTGTAGGTTTTTTGTTTGTGCTGTTAGATAGAGGACTCTTGTTAGGATTTTACGAATATCCACCAAAGTACGAATCATTGCTAATGTATATAGCCATATCGGTCCAGAATGTGTTGGAAAATTACCAGAATTCCTCTCGAATGTATCATTATTTCTTTTTTTTCCTCTCTCTCTCTCTCTCTCTCTCTCTCTCTCTCTCTCTCTCTGTAAACACCTAGCTTATTAGGACCACCCTTCTTTTTTTTCGATCATTTGGAAAGGTACTTATATTTTAAACTGTGAACCCTGCACACAAGATTTTGAATGTTATCAAATATGTTGAACGTTATGTCTCATATTTTTTGGCAGAATTCCTTTGCTTTTATTGTCGTTTTTTTTTATTTTTTTTTTTTTATCGTACACACATTATCGTTCACTTTATGACGTAATCCACTCTAGACAACAACATAACCTGTATTTAGTAATCAATCCAAAGATAATCAAGCTGCTTTTGTATTCATTATAGGTAGGTAATAGATGTCCTGGTTCACACATTCATGCAAAAGAAACCGTACAGATTTTAATACTTAGCCAAGGACAAAAAGCAAGCTTTGTAAACAACTACTATACGCTATTATCTAAATTCCTTTTAGAGCCGCAAGATTGTCTCTCGCCTTGTTCGTTTTGCTATTATTTTTGAGGCTACGTTTTGTGTATTTTTGAACTCACAATTCATACAGTTCTTACACTATATTACAAAATGCTTCTTGCATAGTGGTTTAAAATGCACAGTATACATATCAGATGACGTTTTGTTTTGTTTTTCATTCAGTTTAGCACTATTAGTTCGATTCCATTTGTGTCTTTTGTAAAATGTTGCCAATCATTTTGTACATAAAATTCTAACACAAATATAGAATAAAACTGTGACACAAACAGCCTGAGTTGCTTTGCACCTTATTACTTACTAATAT
>JAOVYU010000034.1:15927384-15939005 GCA_025674565.1 Synodontis membranacea
GAGAGAGAGAGAGAGAGAGAGAGAGAGAGAGACAGAGAGAGCCCCAGAGTTTGCTAAGTGCTTTCAAAGTGCTTTTTGTGCACGAGGAGCCTCAGTGTGAGTTCTTCAGCCAGCCGAGAGATGGATGATAATACCTCTCAGGCATCCGGAAGCAGCGGGTCTTTCGCTCCCATCTGCTGGGAAGTCGGGAAGAAACCAGCATGTCGCTAATGATGGCTGCCGTTTTGGGATATTATTTATCGGGACCTCCATTCATCTACCTGAAACCTGGAATGGACCGTTCGGAATAAAACTCGCTTTCGAAGTAGCAAGAAAGTCTAAACCGCTTGACCGTGTCGATATAAAAGAAAGGAATGAAACGCGGCAGTTGTGTGTGTGCTTAGCCGGAGTCACTGTTAAGTCGGTTACTTTCTCCTTCCTGAAATTTTTGGCACCACGTATTGAACGGTTAAAAGTACCTGCTTAACAAATGGCAGTGTCCTTCCCCCTGCTGACCATAAGGGCATGAACAAAAACTGATTTGAAACTAATGGATCCTTCAGCGTCCGACGAGTCTCCGCGCAGAGAAAGGGAACTTAATTTGGGACCTCTGACGAGCCATTAAGGCAGGAGTGAAGCTCTTCTAATTCCATTGGGTGAGACAGTAGAGGAGAGGGAAGACAGCGATGATGACAAATAACGCCGGGAGCGCTGGCGAAGGACAGCACATGTTTTGGAAGGTTTTAGGGATTTACTGTTCGGTTACTTTCACAGCCAGCTTTCTGAGAACATTTCAGCCATTTCAAGAAACCATCATGTATTACGCAACAGGACAAAAGATTTGCGGCCGTTTCAAAGAACAGACATTTACACGCATAAGCCATAAGACGAAACCCGTCAAGCCCAAGTGAACACCTCCGACAGACCATCAGCACGGAGTTTGAAGACTGACGGACGACATGGGCATGCCACGCGGTTCAAACTTATTCCTGCCTGCAGCGCCTCACGCTGGATACGCTGACTGATCAGTGCCCTCGTCGCTGCCTTCTCTTCTCTTTTCTCGGCTAATAAAACAAAAGACGATTTCATCCTCTGCACGAAAGCGGTCTCTGCCTCCTTTTTATCCTGCCTGATAGATGTTGTGTCTTAAAACGGCATGCGTCAGCGCTAGCTCGGGACGTCTGCATTATTCAAAAGCACTATTAATACAGAGCTACATGTTTAAACTGCGTTTAAGGCAATAATGCGACGCAAAATGGCATTGAAAAAGGTCATCTAACCAGGATGCATTTATTCCCAATTCGTCATTATGCGTTCCCTGTTCCTTATGGTACATAGCAGAACTCCAAGCTCCAATTACACTTTTTATCTGTTTATAGTTATGAACATCACTGAAACAAGTTCGGTCCTGTTATCATGCGCTGTCGTCGAGTGTTTAATACCTAAAATTGAATCCAGTGCGTCTAGTAGCATGGCACGAAAGGGAAAAAAAGCGAACGCGTGCCAGTTTCAATGAAATTATCTTCCGTTGAAATGAATCGCTTTGCTTTCATTTCATTCTATTACATTGTCACGCTCCACCAAAGGCGGTAAGCCACGTTTCCCTCTTGACTCTTGAGTTAATTCACTTTCGGAATACATCGTCATCTCGTTCACAGCAGTTAATTACCCGAATTGAATTTTGCCCGAACCGTCATTCCGAAGTCTTAGGAACAATGCCGGGGGAGAAAAAATGCCGCAAAATGAGAAAAAAAAAAACAAAAAAAACAACAATAACAACAGACGGAAGAAAGAAATCACAGCTCTTGGCATGGTGCGATTATCTCAGTGGGATGAAAGGATATTTCTGCATGCCTGCTGTTTACGGTCGTGTCCCAGATTCTGTGCCCGTGCTGATAAACGGAAGACGTTGTAGTAATCAGCCTGGGTTATTGTCTAGGTGATGATGAAAAAAAATAAACATTAGCGTTTGCTTCTCTAGTGATGATGAACGGGATCAAAGTCTCAAAATTTGGTCCTCGTAACGATAAACATGCGGGAAATGCTAAGCCAGTTAGCGTTATAATGATTTGCTGTGTGACCTCACAGTAACAAAGTGTGTGACCTCACAGTAACGATCGTTATAACGGCGTCGGAAATCTCGGGGCAGAAAATAAATAAATAAATAAAAACAAATACAAGACTGAGCATTAGACCAGCATTTATGTGATTTCATGCCTTGTTGCTTCATACCAGCATACCACAGGGCCAGTCATGTTCCCAGCCTTACACACAAAAGATAAGCGAGCAGATTAGGGTTCGAGTTTTTTTTTCACCCCCCCAAATCGTCGGGCGTTCTTGCTTATGCGACCGATTAAGACAAGAGCTCATTATTTCCAGGCCTGTGGCGATGCTGCAGATGGCAAAATCCAGCTGAAGGATACAGCTGATACAGTTCCCAGTAATTGCTGGATTCAGATGGAACTTTAGAAAGGAAAGGAACTTGTAACCACATTCTGAAAAGATGACAGTTTTCATTCGTTGTCCTCTAGAAGAGAGTGAGAATGGTTACTGACACTTTCCCGTCCTGTCTGTAATTCAGAGGTGCCACCCAGTCCAGTTAAAATGGCATCGGAAAGCTGGCCCCAGCTGAACGGGGACTCGGATCGCTACTGCCAGCTGTGCCACGCATGGTTCAACAACCCGGGCATGGCGCGACAGCACTACGACGGCAAGAAGCACAAGAAGAACGCAGCACGCGCCGACCTGCTGGAGCAGCTGGGCAAGACGCTGGACATGGGGGAAATGAAAGGTAATGCTGGAATTCCGCATGTTCTTACAACGTCCCAAAAAACAGCTGGACCAGGTATACACGTTTCCAATGTTCCGGCGTTCCTTCCGATGTGTATTCCCACCTTAATCTCCCAGTGTTCCCAATCTCAGAGTCACGAGTGAATGAAAAAAGAAGGCAAATAAAAATACTGTCAGGCTACTAGCATGTTTTCCAAAAAGAGGAGAAAAAAAAAAGGCTGAGGTTGAGCCAGGGCTTTCTGAAACAATCTTTTATTTAATGCGTAGCCCAGGCTTTTTAGTCTCGAAGTCAAAACCGCCACTCATTGAGACTGGAGCTTTATTTTGCTGCTTTCTCACATGAAGCGAGTAAATATGTTAAGCAAATTGCCTCTATTATTCTAAACACATTATTGCCGTATTTGATCTATGACCAAATAACGTTTATTAGCATGATAAAATGAACGTAGTGTTGCGCAAAGCCGCTTATCTTCACGTTTAGCTGGAGCGTTTATTAAAGCAGCGCCGGTTCCCGGCTTCAGCGAGCTTTTAACATTTCACATAAATTGCCCCGCATTTAAATACATGCCGGGGAGGAAGGGGGGGGCTAAGACACAAACCGCAGGCTGTGTTCTACAGCACTTAATATTTGTCAAGGGTACAAACATAAAAAAAAGCCTCATAACGACATGATTAGCCTCAACGAATGATAGATTCCATGTTGAAAGAAAAGATACAACTACCCAAGTCCCCAAAACCTTAACTGGCAATTAAGTTCTCCTGTTTCAAGACTACCTGGGAATAATTTCCTACTAAAGCAAACTTGGTGCTACTTTGGCCAGAAATGAAAAAAAGATTCATAGTCATGTGATTGAGCGTAAAATGGTTCGTCTGGTCACAATAAGATCAGCGGAATCATGGTGACCGGCAGAGCTGGATCTGACCTCGAGCCGAGTTAAAGCAGAGTAGCCTGGTAGAAAAGGCTAGACGTTTGCATAGAAATATCTGAGCTGTATAGTCGGAGGTGGAGTCGCTGATGAGGCCCTTCAGATGTGAGCAGAAATGACATTGGATCAGTGGCCTTTAATGACAGTCTAATGATGATTCATCACTTAAAACTTACCAGACCTTATCTCTGACTGGGAATGGTTCCAAAAACTGTAATCCTATTGAATATTTTCCACCAATGCACACCCATTTTTTTACAGGGAGTTTCTCAAGGGGACATGGCACTGTCATTAGAGCTCTAAACGTAATTGGCAATGTCATCTCATTTTCCGAGCCCACTAATCTGTTAGAGCTTCAACAAAGCGTATAAATGAGCTTTATTTATTTATTTATTTACTATTCTAGATATGGTGTTGCTTTAAGCAGTCAGTCCATAAAGTACTTTTATATATATATTCTAATTGTATAATTTCACATTTGATTTGTATAATTTGATCAAACAGGGTTTTTTTTTTTTAAAAGGTTACCGAAATATGACCGTGATCACCGTGACCGTGACTGAGGACACTTGGTATGAACAGATTGTTTCTTTTGCACATATAATGGATTTTTCGAGTAACCACCGGGCGCTTGCGTGAAAACGCTTCTTCTTGTCTGTTAACGTTCAAATGTACACACTGGGGAAGTTCACATGCACACTTCATTATTGAAAACATCGCGATCCTGTTTCACAGCCCTGTACGTCAATGAATGTTTTATGATCGGATATGAAGAACGTCGGACTGACATGCCGTTCCTGAATAATGCATATTGGAGATTTGTGAATTTATTCAGTGCGAACAAGTCAAATGTCTTGCGCTAAACGCAGACTCTCCCTCGCCGTCCTTCCTAATAAGAGAGGCTGTGTTTGTCTTGGCTTGCTGTTTGTTAAAGTCATGTGGCCGTCTCCTCGGGCTGTAAATGTCAGCGTGGCCCTAATGAGGCGAGCCTTGCCTTCGCAATTATCAATTAGTAATGATGTTGCAAATCATTATAACCTTTAAAAGGAGAGAGAAACAATGGTGTGGTGGCTGAGCAAGTCCAGCAGAAGGAGGTGATGGGGCTGTGTAATCCGTCGGATTGCTGGAGGCAGTCTCATCTTTCACACAAAGAGTGTACAGTCAGCTGCAAGATCAGCTTGTTCTCGCTCATTGTCTCTCTCACCGTTTTATTTTTTCCTTCCTGCCCATCCTCCGCTCTAGAGTGTCCTTTCAGTGATTCGAGGGAGTTGCTGCTGCGCAAAGGAAAGACAGAAGACGACTTTGAAAATTGCCGTATGATAAAATATTCATAGTTTTTCAATGTGTTGGCGCATCCTTGAGTGGGTTTTTTTTTTCTTTTGGTTGTTTCTTTGTGTTTGTGTGTATTTCTCTGTGGGAGTTGCTCAGCTTTGATCCCCACGTATCTCTATCTTTCTGTTCATTCAGCTCATGTGCATCGAGCATGATGAAAGGTATAAATAGGTGTTATTGGAACACATGCTTTTCAATTCCAAGGCTGTAAACAACCTTGAAATTATGGGAGCAGAAACACTTATCGGGGTGCTGTACTGAAATGATAGGAGCAGAAACACTTATCGGGATGCCACACTGGAAAAATGGCAGCAGAAACGTATTGGGGTGCCAAACTGAAATTATGGCAGCGGAAAATCTTATTGGTTTGCCATACTGAAAAGGTGGGAAATAATCTAGCTCCCAAACTATGATGAGCAGTTACAACACTGAAACCAGCAGAGCAGAAACAAGTTCATATTCGCCACACTGGAGTAATGGAAACAGCCTTTACACTGGCATTAGGAGAGTAGAAACTCTTCTTGCTTCTACCAGGAAATTGTGTGAGCAGTAAAATTCAACTGCTACAGTTGAACTATGGCCATAGACAATCTTGCTTGGGTATCTAACTAAAATTTGGAAGCAGAAATCTTTCCATAGCTCCCACATTGCAATCAAGGGAGCAGAAACTGTTCCAAAACTCCCACACTGGAATCTGGGGAGCAAAAACTCATCCAAAGCTATCCCACTGGAATCATGGGAACACATACTATTATATTGCTGCTAGAATTGGTTAGGGTAGAATTGGTTTCCAGACTGAAATCAGAGGAGCAGAAACTTTTCCATAGCTCCCGTACTGGAATCAGGGAAGCAGAAACACTTCATGAGCTATCCCCACGGAATCGTGAGAACAGATACTGTTATACTGCCACCAAAAATTCAGTAGAATTGGCTCCCGCACTGGAATCAGGGGAGCACAAACCTTTACATAGCTCTGTAATCAGTGGAGAAGAAACTCTTCTATAGCCACTTGAAAGGCATCAGAAAAAAAAAAAAACTCATTAGAGTTAAAGGAGCAGAAACGTTTAACTGAGTGCCATACGGAAATTTTGGGAACTCTATGAGGAGTTTCCACTAGGAAATTACAGGGGCAGATTCTATTCACTGTGTGCCACAATAGATGCAAAATTCTTCCATAGTTGCCATACTGGAATAATAATAATAATAATAATAATAATAATAATACCAGTAACTCTCCAAAGCCTCTACTATAATCAGCATACTGGAATTATGGGAGCAGAACACTTCACACTGCATCACTGTCAGAACAGAATTATTAGAGAAGAATCTATTCCATACTCATCAAACACACACACGCACACACACACACAAATCCCCGGCAAATGGGACAGAAATTCCTTGATACCTGACACACTGGAAATACTGGAGCAGAAATTCCTGCATCCCTACGTTGTTCATATTACAGCAGAAATTCACAGCTTTCAAACTGCCAGAGTTGTTGTTTTTCTTCTCTCTACTTTTCATGAACCAGTTTGTTCTCATTTTCTGGCATGGCGTGCTGTGGCTGCTGTAGCGACCGTGTGTCCTTTCTTCCCACTCCAGTATTTTCATTTAGTCCAATCTCTCTGCCTGTCACTCAGTGTCGGTGATAACCCCCCCCCCACCCACCCCCCCTTAATTTGACACTGTTTGTTTATTCTTGTTTTAATCACTGTTTCTCCGTGTGACATTATACCCTTTGATTTTTCCATCCTTGAACTGAAAAACAAAAAAAAAAAAAAAAAACTGATTTGTTCTGCTTTAAAATGTCAGCCAGGAGAGGAATCTTCTTGACCTTTTCTAGCTTGCCTTTAGCCAGCCTATAATACCATTCTTCATTTTTCATTGCATTAATAATATTGCTTACTTTTGGTGACCACAGTGAAACCACAAGTAGTCCTTTTCCTTAAGGATTAACATGACTTCAAGGCATTATTATTATTATAGTACGCCTGAGTGGGTCAGTACTTTGAGTAAGGAATCAGGTGGAGGTGGAGGTCTGCAGGCCTAATACCACTCGTCTACTCTAGAGCAGCTTTCACAGTAGAGTCCAGCGATTCCTCAGTGCTTAACTCTTCCAGTATTTACGCTCAATAAGGTAAGAAACCAATTACACTCTGTCCTTCCCATCTGCCAGTATCGGCACTAACAGATCAGCATGCCATGTTTATTATTTTTACACCATCTGCCTGTTACTGAGCAGATGTGGGTGGTTCATTCTCGTTTATACTCTTGAATCATATTCATGCACATTTCAACCCGCACTGATCAGCAATGGCGTTGTACGAAAACACAGTTGGGAATTTTCGAGCCGGAAGGACTTTGAAAGCGAGACGCATCTGATACTGTACGTAACTGCTTACGTAATATTACAGGATGTATCGTCTGTATTAACCTCATGCTAATGTTACACGTCATAAAAGATACACTCGAGTACTGAGTATTATCTTTTGCGATACTGTATCAATTTTCAAAACACGATTTTTAATTAAGAGTATCCATGCGAAAATTCGATTCTCAGATGGAGGTTCATGTTGTGTTGCGTTTAAACCAGTGACCACTAGGTGGCAGTGTTGTAATCTGATTTCAGCCAGTTTTACTCTAGACAGGCTAAACTGACACAGGAGGTAGCGTAAGGTTAGCGTTAGCACTAGTTCCTTATTACTGATGGCTCAACCTGAATAAGTTAATCGGCTCCCGTGGCATTTATTTATTTATTTACTTAGGCAATTTATTTGTTGATTCCTTAGTTCAGGTCACAACGATTTTGTATTTTTTTTTCTTCAACTAAAACTAAAGCGGTTTAGCGCTGGATAGTAAAATATGGACACTGTTTATGGACAAGATATGGACAACGTCTCCAGATGTTATGGTCATGTGATCTCCCCTTGCATAAAAACGCAACTTGCACAACCACCACATCCACCCCCCCCCCGACAACAAGCGCTTCAAATAAAAGTTAAAGCAATCATTTTAAATGAAATAAATAAATAAATAAAAAATCAGTGTTTATAGTGCGTTAGTCAGAAAGCTAATCCCGTCCGAATAGGGTTTAACGTCCCCGTCTCAGAGACGCACTAAAGAAAAAGCTCTTGAGTCAACTTGAGTATGGGGGTATTTTTGTTCACAGCACTGAATGTGTGTGTGTGTGGGTGTCCACATGTCCATATGATGTTGGGTATATATCGCTTTCTGTTGACCTTCTGTGATCATAGTGCTTAAAAAATAAAAATAGATAGATAGAGAGATAGATAGGTTACTGTACAAGTCACTGTATATGCTTCAATAAATAGTAAGATAAGTCAGTTTTACTCTGTGTGTGTGTGTGTGTGTGTGTGTGTGTGTGTGTGTGTTCCTCCTGTCTTTGCACTGTCTTGTTTATATTGTGTGTGTGTGTGTGTGTGTGTGTGTTATAGCGCTCTCTCATTCACACCGACTAGAGATCATATTTCCCACTCCGTTTAATCACACTCATGAAACGGCACATTATGGAAATGGCTCTGGATTTAATATTCCGTGACTTAATTCCGTGTCTCTTAATGACCTCTGATGTCACGTTAATAAAGATCTCCGAACATCATACATTTTAATTACGTTCCTCTAGCTCTAGCTCTTGCTCATTTCCGTGAATCCTCAATCTGGGATCTGAGCTAGAGGACTCGCTTGGTAATTGCGCGCGTGGTGTCGTGCTGCGTCCTCTTTGCTAAGCATGCGATTGTGTTTGTGTGTGTGTGTGTCCTGTTTGTCGTTGCAGGTCTGAAGCGCAGCTACACTTGCGACGTGTGCAGCGTGACGCTCAACTCGGTGGCACAATACCACGCACACCTGCAGGGCTCCAAACACCAAAACAAGTGAGGACTCACTCACAATCTACACTAATACGCAGACGATATTGTGATGACTAAGGAGATATGTTGCATGTGTGTGTATGTGTATGTGTGTGTGTATGCGTGCTGTCTAATAAGCTCCTGGTCTGGGCTTTTATGAGTGTGTGTAAAATGTCAATTCTTATATCCGTCATGCTGTTCCTGATAGATTTTGACTCGCAGGTGGCGCAGATTAAAGTCTCTCACGCCTCAGCAGCCCTATAATGCAGCTTAATATAGGAAAACTGTCTTCCGTGCATAAATCAGCGACGAGACACATTCGAGACCCGGGAAGGGAGGGAAATCTAATTTCGTCCCTTATGGTTGGAAAGAGAAACGACGTCACCGAGGAAAAATTGCTCTGATTGGACAGGCTGACTTGCATTTCATCTTCTTACCAGTATCTTCCAAGTTCCTCCTCCTTTCGTTCATCAGTTTGTACAGCCTCAGAACAATTTAGAAACGTTATGTTCTTCTTCCCTCCAGGAGCAAGCACACATTATCCACAACCAACGTCCATCGACTTATTTCTTATCTCCCAAATAAAGCCCTCAAGATCCTTCTCTGCCTTCCATCTACAGCCTCTATCCATATCTGTCTACGAAGGGACATTGGGGTCATTGGTCCTCCAGAACTTAGGTAATTGGGTCACCTGGAACCTCCATGTTAGCCACATGACACTCGTCCCATAACATCTAATCCCAGAACTGAAGAGGTAAATGTTTTAAATGCCTGCAGAACGAGTAATGATGAAGCTCAAGGCAGGTTCACCATGGCCGTCCAGGCTTGCATCAGTCATTTAATTCTTGTAACTTGGGTTGATTTTTCAACCATTTTCTCTTCATTTTGGATGACTATCCAGGTGGACCTTATACTTCCAACATCTCCACGCTGTCACTGCTGGGCCCTTGAGCAAGGCCCTTAACCCTCAACTGCTCAGATGTATAAAATGTGATATATGTAAGTCACTCTGGATAAGGGCGTCTGCCAAATGACGTAAATGGAAATGGAATTATCGTTTGGTCAAAAGAAATGATCGAATCCTGGTTAACCAAGTGGTCAAATGGAAAAAAAAAAAAAAGTTATCCCAAAACCAGACATCCCAAGTCTCCCGCATATTAATAGCGGCTCCCAGATGCCCGCGAATGGAATAAAATATCCCGGAAACTAGAACTTGTGCCACGGAAGGCTGCTAACCCTCCCCCCCGGGACCAGGAAAGCTTGCGCCTCTTGTGCTGATACAAGTGCCTCCCCTCCCGGAAAAAAAAGGAGACCTCCCTGAAATGAATTTTCAGGTTTGAATCTGCAGGTTTGGGTGTCTGCAAAACCTTCAACTGTACCATGACAATTCTCACTACTCGCCTAAAATAACCCTTCCAGTTTTCTAAACTTGGTGGAAAACTTTGGCGTCTCCCGTTATAGCCTATTCTTGGTTTCGAATGTGCAGCGGAGACCTGCGGTTTATCCATGTGAAAAATAGACACGTCTCCACTGAGAGAAGAGTCGAAACGAGAAGTATTGATTGCTACTTTCAAACTAGCCCATTTTTTTCCCCCCCAAACTGCCAGCATGTATTTTACAGCACATAGTCCTATGGGAAGAGGTCACAAAGGTGCGGCGCTTCTAAAAACACACTGCTGCCTGGGTTTTTATTTATTTATTTATTTATTTCCGTCACAGCAGAGCTTCCAAAAAAAAAAAAAAAGTTCAGCTTTTCAGAAAAGCGCAGTGATGCCAAGCGCAGTGACGCCAAGTGCAGTTTCACGTCCCGGCGAATAAGGTCGTGCAAGAGAGAAAGCAAACATGGAGGACAAAGGAAGTGAGCCAGGATTTATTATATGTTGAACATTTCTGATATTTCAGCTTTAGAATGTAGCTAGCCTCGTCATGAGGCAGTAATCTATGGGGTTTCGGTAATAACTAAAAATGAACAATGGTAAGTTACGTAGCTAAACACACCGTAAGAGCAGCCATCTTGGATCTCTTTCTTCTGAAATAGCCACAGTAATATGGATTTATGTTGATATTTTTTTTAAACTCTTCATGCATGAACGGTGTGCCTGAGCCAAAATGAAAAAAGCCTCTTAAAGCGAGTGTAGTGCTAAACTAGCAGCTACGAGCTTCAGCTTTGAGGCTTTATTTCGGGGGTTTTTTGGCTTCCTTGTGTCAGAATGAAGCAGCATGTGACTCATACTCACAAATCCACCTCTATAGCACCCGCTTAACCCTGCAGCTTTGGTGGGAATTTGAGCTTTTGATGTTTGACTTTGATGGATGCAGCTTGAGACTCCGCGATCTCTCTGAAGCCCGCAAGTGTGACTTGAGCGTGCCGCAGGATGGCTGGTTTATCGCCAAGCACCACTCCTCATTTACGGGGTTAAAACCCCTGCTCATAAAGTCATGGAGGGGACAGGAAGCTGGGTAGAACACAGGAGGCGATGAGAAGAGGGCGATGGAGGGGTCAGCTGGAGAAGTATAAAGCTTGCAGATACAGTAAGGCTTAAATAATAATAATAATAATAATAATAATAATAATAATAACCATCACAGCAACTATAATAATAATAATAATAATAATAATAATAATAATAACCATCACAGCAACTGTAATAATAATAATAATAATAATAATAATAATAATAATGATACTTTATCATGGGGATAAAAGAAAAGCAGAAAAAAAGAACCA
>JAOVYU010000034.1:15939310-15950308 GCA_025674565.1 Synodontis membranacea
ATAATAATGATACTTTATCATAGGGATAAAAGAAAAGCAGAAAAAAAGAACCAAAAAATAACAATACATACAATATAAATAACATTATTATTATTATTATTATTATTATTATTATTATTATTATTATTATTATTATGTAATAATAAACATACTTTTCAATTGAATAAATAAATACATACATAGATAAACAAACAATAAATAAATAAATGCTTATAAAATGCCAAACAACAATACACAAATAAATTTTTAAAAACAATAAAGAAAGAAACAAATGAATGAGAGACAATGAATTTAAAAAATACAACAAACTATCCATAAAAGAATAAAGAAACTGAAGAACACATACCATGAGAACATCAAAATGCAGCCCAAGGGACGAAGCAGAAAACTGACCAAATGAAAATGTAACAGATTTAAAATAAATTATTCTAATAATGACAGCATAATCAGTAAATAATGAAACAAATAAACAAATTAATTAATGAATTAAAATAACAGATGAATACATTTTAATGTGTTACCGTTTTAATATTACAACAGATACATGAAGCAATAAATAATAATAATAATAATAATAATAATAATAATAATAAAGAAAAAGAAAAGATTTAAGGAAAGAAGCAGAAAATAGAGAAAATCAATTTTCATAACTCTACTGAGATCAGGCGGGCCAGGCGCTGCTGTGAAAACCCGCTTACATGCCCAATGAATTGAGAAGAGCCGCACAGCTGGGGACGTTCCCCTGACTGTGCCACGGAACACGAACCATCAGTGGACAAACAGGAAAGAAAAAGCTTTCTCATGTCTTCACTGACAAGCTGAGAAGAAAAGAGGTTTAAAGCCATGGAGAGGTGTGAAGCATCCAAGATGCCTTTTCATCCTCCGTAACGCAGTAAGTGACCGGAATACCGAGATTCACCTGCTAATAGACACCATCTGTTCCATCTTTCCCTTTTAATTCGCGTACAAAGTCGACCTGCTTTCCCTCGAGTAATTAGACATTCACTTTGTAGTGAGAGCTAGCGCAGACCAAAGTAAACCATATGGCAGGTGGATCCTCCAACGAATACGAGGGTTCTGTGAACAATTCCTCAAAAGGTTCAGTGAAAGTTTCACTCAATCTCAGCCCCCCCAAAGTTAGAAACCAAGCTAGGCTTTCTGGTTAGCTAGGATTTGTACGATTGCAAGAGTTGTTATGGTCAAAAGCATGCGCGGTATCTTTTTTTTTCCCCATTATCAGGGCACGGCTGGCATCAGAGAGTGCTCTGTAAAAACGCCTACCATGAAAGCAGCCTAAGAATACAGATAACGAGATTTCAGTAGGAAATCATTCTTTTTTTTTTTCTCAGCCTTCACCGTTTGTTTGAACACCACCGCTGCACGTTGCAAGGACGCACAAGCGGAGTTCACCACGCCGACTCGTCGGTACTATGCATTTAAAGCTTGCGTGCGAGCCAGCGTAGGGCTTCGAAGAGCAGCTTATCTCACAGCAATAGATAATGCTTGCAAATTGAAGAGACAGAAGTCGTGTGGCACAAGAAATGCTTGTAGCTCATGCATATTAATGAACCCCAAGCCGAAGCCCATATGGTTCCTTTTCTGAAGAGCCGACTTCCCGTACAGTGTGTTAATGACATGGTTAACCTGCTGCAGTTTCTCAGACCAGACTGGAGATAAAATAACTGGTGAGTTCAGTTGAAAAAAAAAAAAAAATTGGGATTTTACAAGACGACACACGGGAACGGAAGTTTTGAGGTCTAGTTATTACCTTAAGAGTGCGTGGAATTTTAGCTGAAACCATCGACATGGCCTTGCTTCGTCCTTGGACGGCAAATTACTGTATGCAGATGTTATGGAAAACCAGAAGAAAGAGGACAGCCCTTTTGTTTTTTAGAAAGATGGCCTTTTTTTTTTTTTGTACGCACCAAACGCTGCCCTTTAAGCTTGGCATTTTGATCAGAAAAAAAACAATTGTCTGGGATGCAGACTGTCCTGTCTAGACGCATCAGGGGTCTTCGGTTGCCAACGGAACGGATAAGCAATGCCACTCACCGTCTTTTGGCCACCTTAAACAGACCATTTAAAATGTCATACAAATTCTTGAATAAATAGGCACACCTGCTTTGGCTTTTTTTGTCCTTTGTACATAGTCCTGCTGCTCCATAATTTTTCACAATCGACAAACGCCTGAGGGTTACGCGGCCATGCTGAACTATTTACCCAGTGGTTCTTGGGAGATGGATTTATCGCGGATCACACCAACACCACTGAGGTTCTTCAAACCGGTCACTTTTGGTCTTCTTCGAATCCTCATCCAATCCGAAGCATTCCACCCATCCCTCTATTGACATATTTCTCGTTCTCCTTCACAACTGTTATACTGCAAGAACGGTTCTGAGGTTTGCTCTCTTCATACGCGATACTCTCAGTGGACCTAAAGCTGTCCTCGAAGTTTTGTGGAGATCATAAAGAAGACGTGCTTCAACCCCATACAGACGTCCCTTGAACACACCACTCCAGCCGAGGTTCCATTATCCTGAGTACACATGAATGACACTCAATTAACCTCCAGTTACTGCACAGCACCTACGAAGCTTCTTGTTTGCGATAACAAGTTCGATAAGAAGGAGAAGACAGAGTAGTTCGCGTTTGAGAAGACAAAGAGCCGAAGCGAGAGAGTGTGTCCGCTTTAGATAAAGGCTTAATGCTAGAGCAAAGCCGGCCTGTGAAGACGCGTCGGCTTCTGCACCTGTCGATCTCAGTAAAGGAGGCGTGGCCTCTCACAAATAAGCTACAGGAATGGACAAAATGTTTTAATAATTAGACGCGAATTTTATTACTTTATTACTGACGGAGAAACAGTGGGTTACAAACTGAGTACAGAATAAACGGCTGCTCTGAGGTAAGATGATTAACATATGCGGTGTACGCTAATATTTACTCTGTGCGCTGATGATGTCTCTCTCTCTTTTTCTGTCTTTCTGTCTTGCAGCTTAAAGAATCAGTTATGTGTCCAGTAAAGCCATGAGGAAGCTAACTTTCAGATTGATTGATGTCACACGGGCTTTGATCGGCTCGCCCTCAAATCTCTGCCTCTTCCCTCTCTCCGTTCCTTTCTCCATTTCTTCGTCTCGCTGTCCCCATCTGTCCGTCCCAACCAGGAAGACCAAACGTTTTTTTTTTGTTGTTTGTTTGTTTGTTTGTTTGTTTTTTTAAGCCTTTCGTTTAAGCCCACTGCTGACGACATACTTTACCTGACTGCATTGTGGGATTATTTACAGCTCAGCGGGAATCGAATCTTCTGTCTCTTCTTTGTATGTTTGCGGGTTGGGCGACTCCGTCCAAGCCAGGTGTTGCGTGCATGAGCATTGTTTTTTTTTTTGTTTGTTTTTGTTTTTTTTCAACCCAGCTAAGCAATATGTATGGAAAATCTGCCAAATGTATCATCGATGAAATGGATTCTGATGTAATAGCAACACTGAAAGAGAAAAATGACAAATAGTACTTTAAAGACGGATGTACAAGCGCGTGCATCGCACCTCCTGCAACGAGGGCATTGTGGGTAATCTGATAGGAGATATGGCCATATCATCAGGGTTTGAAATTTAAAGATCTCAGCAGGTCTTTGGCTTTAATTAAGGGGTTTTAATTGACTAACGCAGCAACTCGTTTTACACAAAGTTCCTCCTTTTACCCGAAACATAGCGGCATTTAGTGTCGGGTGTTTGCTTTTTTTTTTTTTTTTTTTTTTTTTTAATAGTTTTGCCTTGACTAGCAAAGCTTCAAGCCTCTAGTTTAGCATTATTTACCTGCATGCCTAAGCAAAGTTCGGACACCAAAACATGCTAATCAACTGTGTTTGGGGCGAACGGGGAAACTTGTGTAAATTTTGAGATTCTGTTTCTGTTTTAAAAGTATCATGACTGTGTGTTCTTTTAAAATAATAGAAAAAAATGACCGATATGTTCATTTATCATGATATGATAGGATATGATATGATATATGATATATGATATGTTTTTAAACGTGACTACTGAATTCTTATAGGTATCGACGTTAGGGAGAATTACACTAAGAACTGCATTGTCCTTTTATAATGAATGAATTAGACTATTTATTATTAGGAAAACAAATAGCATTTATTTTTGATTGTCATTTAAGGACTTACTGTGTATGTTTGAACGTCATTTTATGTTGGTTACGTGTCCGGATATTTTCTTCGTTTGATGTTTCTTTTATTATAAACAATGGATGCGTTATATAATATTAGAGAGCAAGATGCGTTTTTAAAGGAAGAGTTCAGGAAAAGGAAAATAATTCGACACAATTTCCCTGTTTTACACCTGAGCTATGAGGCTAATGTATTATTAATTCATTGCTACAGACTTAAGAGAAACTAGTGTAAGTGTAGTGTAGTAATTTATTGCTGATATATGGTTTTCAGGAAGTCCCATTGTGTCCTAAGCCACATCAGCGAGTCAAAAGGACCGGATGTGTTTGGAGGCAGGAAAGGTTTTACTTACTTGTCAGCTACATTCGCGTTTAGTTCAAGTGGAAAGCCAATGTCGAACATGACTTGGCCGAGAACTCACAAGCTGTACGGGAAAATGTGTCAATTTGACTGTCTGCTGAACTGTTCCTTTAAGATGATTCGTCTCCTTGATGTTAGAAAAAAAAAAAAAAAACTTTTAATAGCATTTGATATTAACGATGCCGATTCTGTGCACGAATAAGTCCGCGTAAATGTTTCTCAAAGTCCCGAGTAATTCGGTTCGCCCGTCGTTGCGCTGAAGCTGTGTGTGAATGGTGGCGTGTTCCCTTATAGAGAGCAAGCTTCAGTTCTGCCTGAACACACTCCCTCCTTGTGCTATGAATCTTGCGACCGATTGTAAATATTGAATAAAAGACGCTTGCAGCCCTCTTAAGTGTATTTATAGTCCTTTTTTTTACAGTTTCATTTTGTTGTAACTCGTGGCTTGGTCGAACAGTAAACTTGCCACGTTAAATACGTTAAATGGAAGTACCAGAAAAGAATAATGGGAAACATTCAAGAAGACATTGGAGCCAATCAGGAATGCCCCAAAACAGTTTCCCAAGTTCGTAGTCTTTGAAATTTCTAGCTTGAAATCTGTTCCCAAGCGTCCCCCGCTGCCTCATTGCAAGTCACCGCCGAAGCCACAGAGGAAGAGTTTTCTGATTAATGGTGGCAGAGATGTGGCAGCTCATCAACAGACTGGAGTCATTAATTCCTCCACTCTTGGGGACATTTAAATAATGGAATCGAAATGGAGAGACGTTCCAATTTCCCTGGCTGGACACAGGAGGATTTGCGTATGTAGTTGTTTAGGTAACTCTACACACCTCAAAGGGCTCTTGGAAGAGATTGCAGGTTGAAAAACAGAGGTGGAGCAGAGCTGTAATTAAAGGATCGCATGGCTTTATATCCTAGTATAAAGAAATGCGGGGTGAGGGGTGTACTCTACATATATACGTTATATTATATAAACAGGGTCGAAAATATACATACAGCCCACCTAATATTTGGTTAAATGTCCCTTAGGAAGCTTCCCGCTGACCAGATGCTTTTGGTTGCCATTAGAAAGTTCTGGCAGAATTCTGGTGGGATGTTTGAAGAGTCTTCTTATCAGAATTGGTAAATTTGTGTGTCAACTATCACAGACCCGACTCATGTATGTAACAGCCCATGTATTTTCAACAGGGTTGAGGTCAGGACTGGTTTTAAGCTTTGAAGTGCTTTATCTATTCCACAGTCAGCTCTGATGTGTGTTTGGGGTCATTGTCCTGTTGGAACACCCAGTGGTTCGAGGTTTGGGAAAACCAGAAAACAGCCCCGGAGCATGATGCTATCACCACCAAGTGCTGATTTTAGAGCAGGCAACCTCTCGGTCCATGGCGATATAAAACTCACTTGAGTATAGACAGTGTTCCAGCAGCTTCCAGTTCATGGCACTCCTGTGCCTCAGTAGTTCCTGGGTTGTTCCTGACCATCCAAAGCAATTTCCATTTATTTGAAAGACCTTCCATTTTGGAACTTTCAGCACCACTGAATTAATAATCCAGGTGGGTGTACAGTATGTACAGTATGTATGTATTTTTTGACCCTTCGTGCGTCATTTTGTCCCTGCGTTGAATTCAGAAAACCCCAAATGAATGAAAAGTTGTGCACCAAATTCTTGGGTTTTCTTTTCTATTAAAGTTATGGGTTGTACAATCATTCTTCCCAAATATTGCAATGACATTCCTGTCCATGATGACTGTATATATAAAATTCACACCTCACTGTGGAATTCACGAATGCAGACAAATATATTAATAATATTTAATCTGTCACTGTCAGTCTAGTTGGCAGAGCATTTCTTGTCAATATCTAATATTTTTGGGCACCTAAAGGCCAGTTATGTTGATGGAAGACAAAAAAAAAAAAATTAGAAAATGACCTCAGGAGGGGAAAAAAAATTGATTGGAGGTGAATCCCACAGAGAGCTTTAAAAATAAGCAGTAAAACCTTACAGTAGATTGAATCTCTAAATAAACTAGGAACCGGTAATGGGACTCTCAAGCTGGCATGAGGTTTTATATAAAAGCAGTCAGGACTTGTGTATCGACTTTTATAATAATAATAATAATAATAATAATAATAATAATAATAATAATAATAATAAATTATAAAAAAAATTAAACTAGTAAAATTTTTAATCTGAATAAAAGATTATAAAAAAAATACTTCAGTTTGGCTTTACTTTAATGTCCTTAGGACAATTACTGAACATCTTTAAGGATCCCTGATCAATACGTTTAAATATCGAAACATAATAGGCCCTAATATAGAACCCTGAGAATAGAAATATGCATTTTTTTTTCTCAAATATGGTTTTGAATTAATATATTTTGAATCGGAAGTTTAAGAAAATAGGTTATCTCATCCGTGATGTGAAAAGCCAAGACAGCTCGAGGATCAGCAAGAGTGCGGATGGTAAATTCATCGCAAAGCCTTCCTATTCAGTAGAAACCCATAAAAGGTATAATAAGGCTTTTTTTTTTTTTTTATCTCAGTGCCAGGGATTAAGACAGTGATTTACGGAAGCAACGTGGCTGAATTTATCATACATGAGCTCATTTTTGCAGTACTGCTGTGAGGATTTACAAGTTATTATTCTGCACTGGAGCGTAACACAGCTGGAGACTCACTATTAGTCATGCACACGTTGGTGATTTATTCGTACCTAACATAGGAAATGAAAGAAATTAATGTTACTCTTTAAGCGAATTTGGAAAATGTCAAATGCTAATAAGCAGCTAATGAATCTTGCAAACAATATCAACAGACGAAAAGATCTATAGTGTGCATCCAATGTGGCACAAGTACCTACGGATGAGTTTGTGTACGGAAATGTTAATATATTGAAACGATGAGTTAATTTAAACCTGCGATTTGCAGCTGCACACTTGTCAAAGCTACTATTATCGATCATTAATCGCGCCATTCTGACCAACTGGGAATCCAACAGTTCTCTGGTATTATTTTTAATGAGGCAATTCTCAACTAGAAAAAAAAATAAATAAATCATCACACTTATAATTACATCTAGACTTTTTTTTTTTTTCCATCCACTGCGCTGCAGATGCTCAGCAGAGGTTTTTTCTTTTTCTTTCTTTTTTTTTTGTGTGAAAGAAAATTAAGCATGAATATGGGATCAGAGGTTAAGGTTCAGGCTGTGATCAAACTCCCAACTGACTGAAATATCAAACACCAAACAGGCTCACAGTAGAAAGGAACGAAGGAACATGGCGTATACTGTAGGACGTAAGCATCAGACTGTAATGAAAACATGGCAAGACCTCACAAAATGCAATAAAATTAATCTGAGAGAATGATCCCGCAGCGATTTCCCCACTTATTTCAGTACATTTCAGGATTTATCAACTCGTAAATTACAGTAGATAGATCACGTTAATGTGAGTGCAGATTTCAGGAGCAGGGTTTACTCAAATGCCAGATCTATCCGTATTTAATTGATGTTAAGTGGTTGCAGGTTTAGAGGCGCGCGCTCGTATCTGGCAGTTCCACTCCAGACCACCAGAGGGCCCATCTCCAGACTGCTAGAGTACTTCCTGGTCACCTGAACACTAACCTGATGCTCATTACTTGCTTGTGTCCCCAGTGTCAGTTTTTAAGAGTCCTTGATATGTGAAATAACAAAAATGTGTAATTAAAAGGTTCTATAAAAAAAAGTATCAATAAAACCCTACCACAAAATCACTTTCTTTTTTCTTTTCTTTTTTTATTTTTTAAAAAAAAGGAAGTGATTGAGAAATTCTTCATTGAGAGTCAGAGGACAAATCTACAAACTCGAACCCAAAGCAACAAACTTGTTTTCCGGTTTTTGTCCAAGAATGCATGGGTGATTCCTAAGGGCCAGGTGTTCCTCTTCTGAAGCCTCTTCTGAATCAGTCTGAAGGTGCACGAGCCTTTCCTCCTTTGCATGGGGTCATCATTATAAATTCCAATGGAGGAAGAAGGAGGAGGGAAAAAAAGCCACTTCAGGCCTCCATGAAGAGAACAGACGGCATGAAAATGAAAATAATTAAGGTAACAAGGCAGGTCACAATTTTTTATTTATTTTTTATTTTTTTTATTTTTTACATCTAGTCTCGGCTGCTTTCTTAACCGCCGGCTTTATACAGGTCTCAGACAGTAAAAGGTGGCTTTTTAATGTAATCAAATCATTATTTTGCATTTACATCTTATCAAATGTACTTCCATCGCCACTGACATTTAAATGCAATTTACCGTGCCTGATAGGCATGCAGAGAGACACTGTTTATGCATTGCGCTGCTCACAAGTCATGCATAAACAGCACTGATGTGGCGTGTGTCCTGCCTGATTTGCTTGGCTCAGACCTTGCATGATAAATAGCCTGATTGTTCCGGCCCGCATGCTAATATGGAGTCCACGTTGCATGCTAATATGTGCTGCTTCTGCAAAACTGTGTCCTGTTGCTTCCTTCCCACTTCCCAGGCTCATGACCTCATAAGGCATGTGCTAAGAGTTTGTTAGGGGTGCCAGTTTCTTTCTTTAACTAGCAAAAAAAAAAAAAAAAAAATGCTAGTGGGAGCTCCAGTTTGTTAGAATTGGCATGTTGAGGTACGATTCTTAAAGAAATACTGTAGACATTTCAAAATACCAGATTTCCAAAAAATGAAAAATTTTGCTATGATTCTTGCTCTTATTGCAGCAGATTTTTTTCAAACAACCCTTTCTTTGTGTGTTTTTAAAAGTAATGTTATTAAATTAAATGAAAGAAAGTCACAGTTTCTTTATTTATGGCTGGAATGTGCATGCAATACCGCAATATTTTTTATGTATACAGTTCCTAAATAAGTATTGAATACTTGGTTGATGCACATATCCTGGTAGGTAAGTGGTTCTGATGTGCAAAGCGGGTTTGTCTCGGCAGGCTCTGTCAGATTGGGTAGAGACCAGCGATGAATGGCAAATTATGGCAATCTTGGTGCTCTCAAGCCATTCGGTCTCATTCAGGTTCTTTGACAGTGTGTTTAGGGTCATTGCCTGGTTGTAAGATCAAGCTATTCTACTAGGAATGCTATGTATTTGGCCTAGACCTTGATCCTGACCAGGTCCCAATGATGCTACCATCACCATACTTGATGATCAAGCTGATGAGCGGTGTTGGGTGTACTTTAAACATAGTGCTTTGTTCCAAGAAAGGGAAAAAAAAACTTTTTGGTCTCATCAGCCCAGAATTGGTAGAGCGTATGTATATAGGTTCTTACATCAAGTGGATCCTGATCCCTCCATCTGAACCCTTCTTCAGTATGATGGGGTTGGACTACTTGTTTATGCAAAGGTACCGTACAGTAAAACATAATTTAAACCTATGAATGTTTTGCCTTGGGCTATATAGAAATGTGTTGCAGCGTGAAATACTCTAAGGCTGTGCAGAAAATCCGTCAAATTAGTTCTAACACGTGAGGTTTCAAAAGCGAGTCTCTAATCATAGCGAACGGAGAATTCAAGAACCACTCCAGAAAGTGTTAACCAAGAGGAACTTAAATCTCACCAGAGATTTAACGCATTAGAAACCTGGAATGCAAAATCCGTGGCTAGAAATCAAATTCGGTCTATAATTCGTCCTGATTTCAGCGCAAGTGTATTATTATAAGGAATATTGATATTGATGGCCTGAGGTGTCCAGAAAAAGCACCTGACAGTACCCGAAGCATCGAGCTCGGCCTGTTTCTTGAGGGGGCAAAAAAAAAAAAAAGGCAGCTTTTGAGTTTACAGTTTGTGCTGTGCACTTATTTCTCATCCCTCCATCACTATCCATTATTCATGCTTGCAGTTTCCTCCAGCACTCGCAAACATGTTTGGCAAGAGCCTTATGTATATACATCAGATCCAGCAATAATTTATCATTGTGTCATCGTGATTATATTCCAGATTGGCAGGAACGTTGTTTCAGAGTGCAAGTGCATCATACAAGGCGTACAAATTTAAATAAATCAAGCAATTTCCGCATCATGTAATGTAATCCCATAATGAGGTTTCATGCTTAACAGGGCCTGGAATGTAATCTCTGCGCTGGTACAGATGTCCAAAGTCAGCACGTGCTTGTCTGAATTAAAATTTTGATTTATGTCATGTGACTTCCTTGTGACTGAGCCACTTTGCTTCATATACCAAGAATAGTCACCAAACCTTCTATATAATTTATGTTCTGTTTGTAAGTTCATTCTTTTCATAGTAGACGGTAGTTATGATTGTAAAAGTTTGGAGTGTTATTAGGTCTTAACGTTAAGATGTTTCTTTATAATGGGTTTTGATAGAGCCTAATACGTTTACTGTGTTCTTTGTAATGTTTGGCAGACATTTGGAAATTTTCTACAGTACGTCGCCATTTTTGAGCTTTACAATGGGCTTCTATAGAGCTGAAAATGCTTAATATGTGTATATA
>JAOVYU010000034.1:16014663-16026985 GCA_025674565.1 Synodontis membranacea
ATTTATTTATTTATTTATTTATTTATAAAATATCTATGAAGTTATCCTCATACCAATAAGTTAACCAGAGTCAAAAATAATCATGTGTTTAGCATATAACTGCATACACGGAGTCCTATAGGAGGTGTTCAGACTTTCTTATCTGCTGGTTTATCTAGAGGTGTTGAGTCTGTGTTCAGCCAGAGGGTTGGTGGGCTGGTTTTTGGGGTTTTTTGTGTCCTGTGAGTGTTTACTCCAATAAACAGCTGGCATTTTATTGCACTAATATTGGAAGCGTAGTCTATACCGGCAGGTTCCGCAGAATTATATATCTTCAAGTTAAAGTGGTTGAAGAAGCAAAAAGGTTCCATGCACTAGATTGTCGTTTGTGCAGACCGATTTGGTGGACACAAGACCTAAAGATTTGTCACAGAAAAACAATTATACACACAACACAGAGAAGAAGCACACAAGCCAAAAAAAGACGAATCGGCGAAACTTGTTGGATTCGAAAGACAAGTACTTCCCACTTCATGAGAGCAACATGTGTAAGATGGAGACAGGTAGGGACTGAAAATGATTTACAGGTCCAAGGTCCACCTGTAAACGGAGGGAAAACAAAAGCAAAGCGTAGAATCGCTCATGTTTACATTTCACAATTTAGAACCTTTTGCACAACTTCAAACCCTGAGTACCACTGAGCAAAAGAGTGAGGTTCATCCGAGCTGGTCATCACCTTGGGCGTGTAATTTGAAAGCAACTCACAATCTGTTTTGTTGTTTTATTCGTTTTTTGTTTTTTTTTTATGTATAGTACAAATAGTCTAACTCCAACTATAAATTCTCCAACTCTTTACTCCAACTATGCATGGTCAAATAATATATTAAAGTTCAGTAGTGACAAAACACAGCCAATGTAGAAATATGAAGACTTTATTGGAAATATATCCATATATATATATATATATAAGTGCATGCAGTTGCAGTTTTGCATATCAATATCGATTATTGTATTTGGCAGGGGTCTGTGCTGCGCAGAGTACCCTTCTGTCTTAAATCTTGGGTTTTTGGATGAAAAAATCCACTTCAAAAATCAATAATAACTCTGAAAGCACACAGTAAGAGCTGAATCACATACA
This sequence comes from Synodontis membranacea, assembly GCA_025674565.1. Taxonomy (NCBI): domain Eukaryota; kingdom Metazoa; phylum Chordata; class Actinopteri; order Siluriformes; family Mochokidae; genus Synodontis; species Synodontis membranacea. Next base: position 16,015,781 of record JAOVYU010000034.1, read on the forward strand.
CAGGTGAGACAGGATCCCTGTTGGAAAGATTTCACAATTGGACAGTTAATTCTTGGGATTAGCACGTTTCAAAATGAACTACTTGACTCCAACTCCATGACACCAAAAGGAGCCCTTTCTGGAAAGCAGCCAAACAAATTGCGGTGTCTAAACCTCAATCATTATTCATTTGTTCATCTTCAAAAGGACTATATGTACCCTGCCTGGATTAGAATTACCAAGACACACTCACAGAGCCACACCTGGGCGTCTTCTCAAGCAAGCGTAACAGGACCGTCCTTGTTAATGGCGACGTGGATATTGAGGGCTCACCATCTGCAAGAATGAGGGTGTGGTCAGGCGCGGTACCAGTCAGGCAGAAGTCATTGGAATAGAATGACTGATCTTCAGGAAATACGTGATCCTGGTGAGAGTCATGGGATCCAGAGCCTATCCTAGGAACACTGGATATGCAGTGGGAATACACTCTGGGTGGGACATCAGCCCATTATAGAGAACTGTGCAACCCATCAACCTACGCTACCAGTTTATTTTTGGGTGATGGGAGAGCTGGATCACAACATGCACAAACACTGTATACACAAATATGACCCGCAAATATACATTAAGACAAAATCGGTGTTTTAGAACACCACTGAAAGCCAGCAGTCTGGATTAATCCACATCTGCACACCCGCACATATATAGTGGGACGAAATGTTCCACATGAAGGTGATACAAGATACCTGCACAAGTATTCTCCAGCTTTGTTAGACATTAAAGTGAATGGATCACTACTGTTGTTCTCTACACAAGAGGAGTAACTAAATACTAACAGTAGGTTTGGAACTACTGTACCGATTTGCAGAAAAAAGGGAACCTGCACTCCTCAGTACTACTGGAGATAATCAGCCATCTTTAAAGTTTCAAAAGTCAATTAGTAATACCAAATAAAAGTGCTCATTTTTTGTTTGTTTGTTTGTTTTTTGGAATTGCCTATATTTTAGGTCAAGGAAAAAGTCCAGCATACCATCCGCAGGCAATGGCATTTTAAAATGACAATGCTTACTCTCATACTGTTCTTCCACGCCGCCATGCAATATAGCCTGCTTCTTCATCTCTTTATAGCGCTTTAGGTCAAATGACATTCAGGCATAACATTACCAATACCGACTTGTGGGTAAGTCTGACAGGTATTGTTAACCTCTCACTAGTGTACGGAAGACAAGAAACCACATTCTGCTAGAATAATACTGTATGTCCAGAGGCCACAATAAGATACACACCTGTGAATCAAACACGTGTGAAAGTTGCTGAATATGGCCAGTATTGCTTTGTAGCACACCAAGTCATGATCTTCATTGATTTCATTTAACAAAGTGTTTGGATACTGTACCAAAGTAACGTTTGATTGTTTTGGAAAAGTGGTCTAAAGAAAATGAAGAAAACCTTGAGAGCAACCTTCGGCTGATGGGCTCGAGGCACGAGATATGGATATGGAATATTACAAAATCAAGATCAAGGTGAAACCAATCAGACGACACAGAGATGGCGCTGTGAATCTGTGATCATTCAGAAACCACTGTTCGAAAGTTTACACACCCATAAATGTTGCATGAGGTAGGACCTCATGTCCAGAGTTGGAAAATGCATATTCTAGATGAATGAATGGAAGAATGGATGGAATATACTAAATCATATTTCAATATACAGGATATGAGAAGTCACAGTTCTGTTGGTGTACTCTGGACAAAGCTGAATTCTAGCTCTTTTGGAACAATCCTCACGTACGGTACATTTGTAGAACTACAGTTGTATACTGAAATGGGATTTTCTGACCTTTGGTTCTCGTACATTAGATGGACTGGAAATCTATGCGGTGGTTCGACCAGTTAGACTCCATGACCTTCACAAAAGAGCTTTAGAGGTAAGTGTCTGTGGGTGATTTGACCTTGGGAATCTCTCATGGGAACTGGTCACAAAGTCTATTTATAATGTATTTATTGATTCAGTTAAAAGTTAAAAGGTTTCTTTTTTCCAGTCCACCAGGCCTGATGTTGTGAAATATGCCCTGACTCTTGGCGGCAAAAACATTGAAATGCATCTAGAGAAAACCACGTAAGCTTTACTTTCCTCAATTCTGACGTCAGCAAATATTTAGCCTTACCAAATGCACTTACATTTTTGCTCCAAAATCAAGTATATATGTGCAAATATATCTGCTTTTTCAACTCACTACTAACTGAATGGAAGTGGATTTGTTGTCCTAAAGAAAGCTACTTAGGATGTGTTACTTCCATACTACCATTCAAAGTCCTGGTGCTACATTTTTGTACGTGGTTAAATTAGTCACTCCACCAAGGCTGAAAGTGTAGCTTAGTGTAGGCATTGGCACAGAGCGTATAATAGCCAGCTTTCTACCAGTTTCCGCTGGTTCATTGTTTTGGTGTTAGGTTGGACTGCAAATGGACAGCTACATCAACGCAAGACAACAAAAAAAACATACAGTAAGATTCGCAAAGATGTAATTCAAATATACATTAGTTATAGTTAAGCTTTGGCTTAGGTTTGCAATGCAGGTCAGCCATGAAGGTCTGTGCATATCAATATGGTCCAGACTAATGATTCGGTTTATTTGGTAAACAAAGAAATCCAAAGCCATAAAAGCTCTAAATTCACCAATTTTTTCCTGAATTCAATGCACACTTTTATTATGTAATTTGTTTGTAATTAAAATTTTGTTAATTTGGTGGTGGTGGGGGGATAACGGTTCAAAATAGTCGATCTAATGTTTATGGTTTGGTTCTGCAGTGATTTTCTAACCGAGGACTACACTGAGACTCATTACTTGAGTGATGGGACTCCTGTTGTGACTAAACCTAATGAAATGGTAGGTGGATGCACATTGGAGTTATGTTTGGTTCATTTCTGTTCCATTTACAGTTTCTAGCAAAATAATCATGTACATTGAGTAAGTTAGCAGAAATTATGGAGGGGTTTTTTTTTGTTTGTTTGTTTTTTTGTAGGATCTCTGCTACTACCAGGGGAAGATCATGAATGACCGCAACTCAATGGTCAGCGTGAGCACCTGTGATGGATTACGGTACATCCTATAACATTCTCCGAAAACATTTTACAGAGCTTTTGAAGTGGCATGGTGGTTATTTTTTTAATAGGGTGTGGCCTCAAATTAATATACTGAGGTCACAAGGTAATGTTTTAAGGCCAGGGTTGGGTTCCTGGTTAAGGATGAATGGCATGGTCTTCTAAATAAACTGAGCAGTTTGGAATATCTGACAACCCAATTTTAACTGCTCGCTGGAAGGTCGCCGGACAGAATGAGAAGTTTGAAGCCGTTAGCAAAAATGAAGTATATATTCCATAATACAGTATATTTCATTAAAATCCTATCCATTCCTATCCTAGAAAGGCTGTAGAAATGAATCTTGAAAAATCTAACTTGTGGCCTTAATGCAGTATCATGAATCATGGCCAGGAGAAGAAAAAACTATGGCCTCAATATATGAATTCATGGCCATGCCTTTTTAAAAACGTAACCACCATGTTAGCTCTAGTCATTTCTGGAAGAAATTGTAGCTTAAGTACCTGTAAGAAGGTTATGTTCTTGTTGGTGAATCTCAAACATCAATGGTAAACGTAGAGCCCTTAAAAGTTCATTGGTTTGTGAGAAACTCTACGCTAAAACCTTTTCTTTTCTAAGATCGTTACTGACCTCCACATGAATTGAAATATCAAAGAATCTCTATCCACTCTTTAGGATTTTCACTTCTGGGGCTTTTAACTTACACGGGAGATTAGATATACTAGTATACTCATCATATGAATAAAAACATCTCATGGTAATAGCAAGTACTTTAGATCGCCGATGTTTGCATGCGTTTCAGAGGTTATTTCCAGACTGCAGGGCAGAGGTATGTTATGGAGCCTCTCTCTAATGACACCGACGGTGACCATGCGGTGATGAAGTATGAAGATGTGACTAATCCTCCTCCTTCTGTATGTGGAGTCACCAACACTACCTGGCTCCCAATTCCCGAAGGCTTCCCAGGCTCTTCCCCTGGCAAATCTAAAGCTCGCATGTCAGTAAGTGAGAGTCTCAGGAACCGTTTCAGAACCATTTTCTGTTCCTCATTTTGGTGTATTTGACGTAACTTGATTAACTTACAGTACGTATTCAGAACGACTTGATGTACCAATAATCTGGAAGTGAGGAAACGGAACCCTGGCTAATGGACTCCAGACTAGGAACATAATAGCTACTGGTTTACTGATAGCAAAAACGTATTTGTATGCATTTTTCACTTCTTTCTTTTCCTTTTTCCTAGGGGCAAACGATGCTGCTGCAAAAGAAATACAACGAGGTCATCCTTGTAGTGGACAACAGAATGGTACTGTATGTGATCAGCAGAAGCATGAATTGTAACATGTATCGTGCGGCAGGACGCAAATGCGAATGCTCGCCATGTGCTTAATAAAGGGCAATTCATGAACTGTTGCCAGAAACCCCATCCAAGAAGGGTTCAGAGAAATGAACAGCCATTTTATAGGCTGGAAATAATAGACTTTTAATGTTAGAAATGTTGGATTTAATGTTGGTAAGATGTTGCAATAAAAAATAAAAAAAAAAAAACACACACAGAACAGGTGGACACAGTAGAGTAGCTCGCCAATGAAAGGACAGGACAAGGACGACTTTAGCTGGACATTTGGCTCAGTGAGTTTAGAAATACAGCTCCAATAACCCTGACTGCATCAACTCTATCCTCATTCTCCAGCCAATTACACTCCACTTTAATACCTGAATCTCCTGACTTACTGACTATTCAACAGTTCAACGGTTACAATTAAGTATCCAGTAAGTTCAGTAAATTAATATGAAAGGTGTGTAGTGACGAGAGAGAGTAAAAATAAGTCCCGGCAGGTCCTCGGAGTATAATTTTGTGCTTGACAAAAATGGTTTTTGACCAACCATACGTTTGATTTGCTCTCACACAGTATCTGAAGATGGAGAAGAACGTCACCAAAGTGAGACAGAAGATCTTCGATATTCTCAACTTTGTTAACGCAGTGAGTCTCATTCAGCTTGCCGTGTTACAGAGAAAGTGGAAAGTGTAAATTCATCTGTCCTGAAGAATTTCCAGTGTGTCGGAAAACCTTTACAAAGTGCCGCATGCAAAAGTTGCATTAGAGTTATGAAGTTATTCGTCCATTTAACTGTTTCATTTGTTTCGGCAGGTGTATAAGCCATTGAACGCTTTTGTCGCTCTGATCGGTCTGGAAATTTGGACGGATTCTGATAAGATAGCGGTGACTACGCCAGCTGGTGACACGCTGACTGCGTTTACTAAGTGGAGAAATGATGACCTAATGAAGAGGACGAAGCACGACAACGCTCACCTGATCACGTTAGTGCAAACAAAATTACTGAACATGCATTCCTTTTTTAATCTACAGAACTAAACTATGCATATCAAATGGTTTCTGTCAATATTTCAGAGAAATTGACTTCGACGGGGCGACAGTGGGCTTGGCGTACGTTGGAACTCTGTGCACGGACTCCTCTACCGGCGTCATCCAGGTACCGAAAAAAAGAGGACCTTTAATCCATAAACATGGATATCTGAGAAACTGACCTGTATCCAATATCCCTGTGTTCTGTCATGTCTCTCAGAACCATAATACACGGGCCATAGCTGTAGGTGCCACCCTGGCGCACGAGATGGGACATAACCTGGGCATGAGCCATGACAGCAGCTCGTGTGCATGCGCCGGGGACAGCTGCATCATGACCGCTTATCTGAGGTACAATAAAAAAGCAAGCTGTGTGTAGTAGCATTGTAACCCTAACCCTAACAAAACCACAGGCTTTTCGGATAGTGGGGGCAGAGTTTCAATTTAAAACCAATACTAAATACATACTTATGATACTATTAATTTAATAATAATATGGTTCCTTTAAATGTTCCTGAAACAATTCCCATATCCATCCATCCATCCACCCATCCAATATGAATACTACTTGTTTGTCAGGGTCACGGGGGAGCTGGAGCCAGTCCCAGGTGACTTCAGACAAGAGGTGGGGTACTCCCAGGGCAGGTCACAATTTTGTCACAGGGCTAACACTGAGACAAACAACCATTCCCATCTAGGGGCAATTTAGAGTAGTCAGATGACCTACTGTAACATGCAGACAGAAAGGCCCGAGTCGGATGGTAGGTTCAAACCCAGACCCTAATTGCTCTCAGGCAATAGCAACTAAAATCACATAATTAACGTAATTAGTTAACACGTATTTGCCTGTACCTGTTTTTTTGTACCGTAGCTACAGCATACCACAACTCTTCAGCAACTGCAGCCTAATCAACTTCGAGCAGTTCCAGAACTCACGGAATCCTGAGTGCCTCCTGAATAAACCTCAAGCCAAAGACCTGCTACAGCCTGCCGTGTGCGGCAACGGCTTCCGAGAGACCGGGGAAGACTGCGACTGCGGATCTGTGACGGTAAATCACAACTCTGAAGATATATCGAGCAGTTAACCGTGTGTGTTAGAATCTATATTATCATTTGGAAATTCACATAGACATTTTCAGTGTGTGTGTGTGTTTGTGTGTGTTTGCAGGAGTGCACCAACCCGTGCTGCAATGCCACCACATGCACTCTTACAAAGGGCTCGAAGTGCGCGGACGGGGAGTGTTGTTACAACTGTAAGGTACGGACTTCTGTATAATTCATCAAAATGTGTGATAGCAACGTGCAGAACAGGAGGAACCCCTGATCATTGTTGTGCTTTTGTTTTTTATATATTTGTTATTATTGTGTTATGCGGTTTCATGAAAATAACTGACCAATGGCAAGGAGTGATGAAATGGAATGTCAGGATATGTTACATCCACGAATGACCCCCAGTACGTCATCTGTTTGTCGTTATTCATTATGTTGTGGAACAAGTTAATTCATGTTATCACTTATATTATAGCAGCTATCTGTCTTTCTGTTAAAGTTAATAGGGCAAAAAAAGCAGCGTGTCATGTTACTATGAAACCCAGTTCTGAATTTCCCGTATCGGAAAACTTGCTGACGCTGGAGACTCCTTCCATAAATGTTAAATACATGTAAATTAATTCCGTTAGACATGATTAGATATTAGTTTATGTGGAGCATACATCATACAAGTCCATGTCAATGAACGCATTAAAAAAAAAAAACAGTTAAAGGTCGGTTTCTTTTATTTTGCTCAATCTTTATGGGCAGATCGCCGATGCCACCCTGCTGTGCCGTAACAAGCGTGATGAGTGTGACCTGCCTGAATATTGCACAGGAAGTTCCGCTTTATGCCCTGAAGATGTGTTCTCAGTGAACGGGCTGCCGTGCAAGAACAACACTGGCTACTGCTACAATGGCCAGTGTCCAAAACGGGAAGACCAATGCATCAAAATGTGGGGTTCCGGTACGGACGCATTAAAACTATTACTAAACTCTTCGCTCTTTTACTACTGTACTGTAAATGATGATTTGTGTCATTAAGCAAGTGTTTTTGTTCTTTGTCAGGTGCCGTGGTAGGGATTGATTTCTGCTATAACCAGAACACAAGGGGAACGTACTATGCTTATTGTACACGACCCGCCAATGAGCAGTACATAGGGTGCCAGAAACAGTGAGTCCAAAACCAACATGCTCTTATTGATTTTCATCAAATGATATTAATCCGGAATCATTGAGGAAATCTCCTAAACACATTTGGTCTCCTACAGGGATGTGATGTGCGGGAAGCTTTTCTGTGACAAAGGCCAGGACAACCCAATCTATGGCCGCTCTGTCACGTTCAGCAGTTGCAAAGCCACGTTCTACAGCGACAGCACCCAAGATTTTGGTCAAGTGGACACCGGAACCAAGTGTGGTGAACGGCAGGTATGACCGCCATTTATTAAAATGATGGCCGAGGGTTACAAGTAGATCGAAATTGATCAGCGGAGGAACCGCTTTCATTCTCGGTCTTCCAGGTGTGTAGTAAGAACAAGTGTGTGAGTTTAGACGTCGCCTACAACGCAACCAACTGCACAGCAAATTGCACCGGCAATAGGGTAAGTGTTCAGCATGACATATATGTAATATGGGCCATAGTAGACTCTTGTCTGAGACTTTTCAATAGTGTCTAGACCACCCTTAATCACAACCATTCCAATCAACTCTCAACTTTGAATATGGCACATATTGTAACAGCATGCTAAATATACAGTGTACAGTGGACAGTGACCACGTAAAAGAATAATTGGAGCATAATTGTGTGTCCTACAGGTGTGTAATCATAAGCTGCAGTGCACATGTGCACCTAACTGGCTCCCACCTGACTGTGTGATGCCAGCCATGAAATCCCATTCTACAGATACAAGTACCTGTTATTTATTTATTTATTTATTTATTTATTTTTACTCACCTATGTATTCCTCTAGGTCCAATCCAAGCTCCAGATACATCTCTATCTCTCTGATCCAGATACATATGAATAGTAGCTCCTAGTAGTTCCTAGTTCTAGATCTCAATGAGCATTAGTTCTCAGACCTAAATACACTTATAGTCCTCAGTTCTAGTTCATACTTCCCAGTTTCAGATTCCATTCTGAAGGGTGTCAAAGCCAAATGTTTTTTTAACTGTAATATATGCAAAATTTCTAATTCCATCTGGAATTCCCAGTTATATGCAAAACTTACCGGTCATTTTTGTAGAAACTTTGAACACTTTTTCCACAAGTTACACAACAATTTGTGTAGCCCAACTTCCATGAATGAATAAATAACCTCATTTGATGAGGAGGCAAGATCTGGATTTTTAGCCAATCCGACACCTTGATTTTCTTTCCTTTAGCCATTCAGATGTCAAAACGTACGTAGAAAGCTGATCATCATACCCATAAGTGATTGTTGAACATGCCATTCCAGATACCAAAGATACTAGAAATCATAAAATTTGGCTTGTAGCTAGCAGACCCAGTTACAGTACATATACCCTATACTTCCTGGTTCGAAAAAAAGTTCCTAGTCCAGACAGACCAAACTATTTCTATGTAACCACCAAAAGTTATTTATAGTCTCAAAGACACCAATGACTCCTAATTCCAGAAACCACAGTCATATTAATTCCCAGACTCAGATACACCCATATATCTTATCTTAACCTAACCTGATGTTTATGAGTTTATAAAAACAAGATATTGGAATGCTGTCCTCGGGAACACGTGGAATAACTCTGTCCTGTCCACTTTTCACGTTTAAGGTTCACAGGTAGGCATTGCTGTGGCCATATTTATCCTGTTGGGGGCTGTCTTAGTCGGGGTGGCCATCTATTGCATGAAATGCAGGAAGACTCAAAGCAGGTATATGCATTTTGTGGCAGGTTTAACACATTTTAGCCAACTCTCAGTTAGGAACAAAGCCCTAGCATTACTAATAATGTTGCGTTCACTACTTTTTTTCATTTCAGTATGGAAAACGAATGATACACAAACGAGACCTTAAATGGTTTTCGGCTTTCAAAAAATAAATGCAATTTCATAATATTATTTTATTATCTTTATCCATGTTCTGTATCGTGTCAATGTTATGTAACCAAATATCAGATCTACAGTATGTGCTTAAAACAAACTTGTCTTTCAGTTCAGCGGGAGCGAACCTTTCTCAAACACGAGCCGTGAACGTGTAATGTAAGTCTTTTCGTTTATTCTGGATAACATAAGGCCACTCTGTTTGGTCATGACAAACATTTGAAATAATACACAGATTCAGTAGTAGATTTGCTGAGGGTACAAAAGGGTGAAAGCAAACATATGACAGTCCTGGTCAGGAATTCCATCTTTACATTAATACAGTGTTCTCTTCCAGGTTCTGACACCAGTTCCACCTTCTCCTTTCCAACACTGTGAAAACCCAGGGTAGGATGTGATGGTCATACAGAACCCAACCAGCACTGAATAGGATAGGTTTCTTCTTGTCCAGCAGACCAGGATCAGCTGTGCAAAACGGTCGATCTGCAGAACCTCGTCTGGTTATCAACACAAAGGGCCTGATATGTAGATATGTGAGGTGAATTTGGCACAAGGGATGATCTGTTTTCTCAAACAAGTTGTTTATACTGTATGTCTGGCACTTGTGATGGACTGGCGTCCAATCCAGGGTGTATTCCTGCCTTCTGGTCAGCATTCCCGGACTAGGCCCCGGACACACTGCTACCCTGGCAAAAGCCATCAGCATTTAACACTGCAGGCCAGGCAGCAAGTTTCTGCTTCTTTATTCTCAGGTTTCTTGCTGTATAAGCTTACAATTTAGCACCAGAAGCAAGTTTCTGCTTCTTTGTTCTCAGGTTTCCTACAATATTAAATTACAGTTTAGGAAATACAAACAGGTTTGTTCTTCTTTCTTTGTTCCTTTTAAACACACAATTGACAAAAAAAAAAAAACCTTACCTGAAAATATGAATAAATATATACAGTCTGCATTGGTTTCAGTAATGATGGACTCAAATGTCCAATGCATTATTATAAACTGACATTTTATATCTCTTTAAAATGGAAAAAATGTCCATCTGGATTGCCTTTTGCATTCTACTTATTATTATTATTATTATTATTATTATTATTATTATTATTATTATTATTATTATTATCATTATTATTATTATTATCATTATCATTATCATTATCATTATTATTATTATTATTATTTTAATGGGACACATTTGTTGTTTATTCATTCCTTAATGAAATGCTGCTCTCTGGTTTCAAGTACTTTTAATTGATTCTCACACCCTTTAAGATTTTCATTTTAAACTATATTTGTGGTCATGGGTATTGTGCACATTTGAAATGATTTACTTATCCAACGTTCTTCATTACACTTTAATACGGAAGGATTCGTTTTAGTGATTCAAGCCATTTAGTCTAGTACTCATGATTAGAAGCTTTCACTCATTAGAAGCTTTGATTTGTTCAGACTTGAGGTGTTATTCAGGTTCAAGTGAGATGTGATGATAATATTATAAAACAGTGATTTTTATAAAGGAGTTTGAGCAAGTTGATTCATAAAAACACTTCTGTTACTGTGATTTTTTGCATTTTATTACGCTTATGTTGCACCCTTATTTATAAAGCATTATGTTCGGTATGATATGATTGTGCAGCCGTCAATGCAAAACTCAAGCAAACCAAAGAAATGA
>JAOVYU010000034.1:16040761-16055535 GCA_025674565.1 Synodontis membranacea
AAAGTTGTTGCAGAAATGGTAGATTGGAGAATTGAACAGTGCTGTGGTGTAAATAATAATATTAACCTTTACGATGATACGTTTTTATTTCAAATTTCAAATCTGAAAATACGTAAAATGTGGTCATGTAAAATGCCTGCCATGGCACGATTAAATGAGCCATGTTTCTGTTAACGTTTCAGCGGGATTGACTTCGAAGGTTCGACGGTGGGACTGGCGTATATTGGCACTCTGTGCACGCCTCATTCTACCGGCGTCATCCAGGTAATGAATCGTCCGGGTGCTTCTCGTCATCTGATTTCAGGAGCACAGCTGCAGGGCAAAACGTTTTGTCGCTATAACCCTTTTCGAAATATGTCCTATTCTTGAAAAACACGTAATGCCATAATGACAACTAGCATCTAGCTCTATATAGCACTGAATCACACCTCCACTACAGCTTCCTAGCCACATCATGGCTACACTTGGATGTCCTTCATAAATATTTTGCCACCTGAGAAGCTAATGCAGGTCCTCTGTTGTCTCCTTCAGGACCACAATGAACGTGCGATAGCTGTAGGTGCCACCTTGGCCCACGAGATGGGACATAACCTGGGTATGAACCATGATACCAGCTCCTGTGTGTGTGCCGAGGACAGCTGCATCATGACTGCTGCTCTCAGGTAATAGATTGATAGATAGCATTATTATTATTATTATTATTATTATTATTATTATTATTATTATTATTATTATTATGGTTGAGTGTTAGTGTTCATTAAACAGAATTAGTAATGTTCCTAATTCATTACTAAGGATCATTACTAAGGTTCATTTTGAAATAATTACAATCCTCACTGCACAATAGGAAATTAAACCCAATAATTTACAATCTAGAACACGAGAAATATAGATGTCCCAAAATAGAATGGTATGCTCTGGGATTTGTGCTCGTAAGGACATGACCAATGTTTACGTAGACACCCAGCAGGGCAGTAGGGCTTTTCTAATGGAACGCATGCACTAATTTCTTAGAAGCATGTACTTAAATGGTCACAACAAATTTCCCTACAATAGGCGCAGAGCTCTGGGGAATCATAACATCTTGTGAAAGCATTAACCTAATGATTATGCAGACAGAAGTACCATTTCTGCTTTTACCATAATAGATGACTTTTTCCACAACTGACCATTTTGTATAGCTACCGCATTTAGCCGAACAGTTCAAGGTAAAGGAAAAGCTTTCAGGTTTGCTTTATGCCACCGTCGGGTGGAATTCTAGATTCTGATTGGCCAGAGGTTTTCAGAAACTCTTCAGGTTATAGGGAAATAAAAAATTAAAACACAAGCAGCCAGACTTAGTGTAGTGTAATTTGTAGTCAAAAATGAGGAATAGGGACTAGGGTTGAAAGAAAAAAATGCAGAAGTAGAAAACATTGCAATATACGGAAACTAAGGTTTAAGCTTAATTACACAAAAGCACCTTCAGACAAAAAAAAAAGGAAGAGGGGAGATTAAACAAACTAATCGAGAATGAGCACAAAACAGGTGATCACAGCTAGGTAACAAAGCAATGACAGGAAAGGGCAAGAAACAAATTGTCAAATTTAGTTTGAAAGAAGCTTATGTCTTCTCAGAATATGATATTGTTCAAGGTCTATATTGTGACATCAGCATGATGGTTGATGAAGATTGTTGTGCTTGAAGCAGCAGGTATCAGGCAAATTCTTATCTGGTTTGGTTCAAGTGGCCCCATGAAGACTGAAAGAAACGAATCAGAATCTACGCTACGGTATTTTTTCATTTCTAAATTCCTGTCGTTTTGCAGCTACACCATCCCGCAGCACTTCAGCAGCTGCAGCATCAACGGCTTTGAGACGTACCTGACCTCGCGGAACCCTGAGTGCCTTCTCAACAAGCCGCAACTAAAAGACCTGGTCCAGCCTGCAGTCTGTGGCAACGGATTCCGAGAGATTGGAGAGGAATGTGACTGCGGATCTGTGACGGTAAATCAGGACTTATTCATACTATTTCATACAGCACTATCAATAACAGATTAAAAAGCTCGCTGTTATTCAACAATTGTTGACATGGCGAAGGTCTCTGTAGGGGTTTATATAGCATTTATGGAAGGAGCCTTTGGTGTCAGTTCTTTGTTAAAAGTCGGTCGGTTTTCCACCACGGGAAAGTCTCCAGGACCGTTTGTGCTCATGAAATTGATCAGCGCTGATCTTCAACTTGGTTGTCGTCTCAATAAAATGATAACCATGACCGAATTCTTAGAATTAACACACTAACTTGACCTTAGTACCCCCCCCCCCCCCCCCCCCCCAACTTGGAATATTCTGAATAGTGAAACCGTGCAGTACACACACGCCATATTTGCAATTAATTTTTGAAGTTATTTATGTCTTGACATGTTTCAAACTGCATTCCTCCGGGTTCAGAAATAGCTTCTCTGCCTGAAAACAAGATCAGGCTCATCTACGCAGTGTGCATTAAAAGACGGAATTCTTTGACGATCAGACAATTATGCTAGAATATTGAGTACGTGCTTTAAACAGCGGCGATGGCGGGCATTGCTGAATTTACCTTCTGAACGATGGTATAGAAAGAACATGCTCAGACATGTCGTCTTAGGAGTGTGAAGACTAGGTTGCCAGGTTTCTGCAAATTTCTCATCCCTGGAATGTACAAAGAATACTTGAAGATAATACAGTTAGAGGACGGTCGCTTAAAGGACCCCGTTTGATTCGTAGCAACCACGTTCTTCTACTCTAAGCTGTTTGTTGCTGATTGCAACAGAGGCCTTGCACACAAAACCTCTTTTATTTTGCACTGACCCACTTTCCCAAGGGCTATGAAAGCACTGGGTGATCTCCGAAAGAGCGCAATCATGTGGTGACCCATAAATCCTATGTTCCTTTATGTGGTCAACACACATTTCTCTACAGTCGGTGTTCTCAGACTGAGAAAGAAACCTGTGCTACGAAAAAGAGCCACAATCATGGGATCAGAAAGCTATAAGAAATGGATCAAACACTTGCTCTTCTTTACCTTTATTTTCTGGGTGAGTGCTTTTTATTACAGATTGTGATGAGGCTGAAGTTGCTTTCTCATATCCAGCTTTTTATTTAAATTTGTTGTTAAAGGGGTATTTTTTTATGTATTTTTATCTGCTGGTTTGGCTGTTCTCCGCTGACCTCTCTCATCAACGAGGCATGCAGAACTGGATGTTGTTGGCATGTTGTCTGGATCGTTTTTCACACCGTTGTGCACAAATTCTAGCGGATCAGCAGTTTCTGAAATACTAGAAACTAGTATTTCTCCATAAAGGCATCATCAACCATATCATGTCCCAGTCAACATCAGAACACATTTTGTCCCCCATTGTGATGTTTGATATGAAAACTGACTAAAGCTCATGACCTGTATTTGCATGATTCTGGGAACTGCACTGCTGCCACAATTGGCTTATTGGATAGTTGCACGAATGTGCAGGTATAACTGGCTGATAAGAGAACAAGTCATTGTTTGCATGTCATTAACTGGTGAAATATAAAAGAACAAGTTCTTACTAATGACTTCACCATATTTGCCTGAATATCTTTTAGATTTTTTGCTTATAAAAATCGAAGCAACTGGTTAGTCTAACTCATTCAGCTCAGGTCACAAGCTATATCACCAGACAAGCTTATATAACAAGAGTGTTATTACATTTGTTCATTTAAGCAGACGGGTAAAAGGTCATGGGCCCAATAGTGGCTGCTGGATGACACATTTTTACACATTGTCTCGAACCCATATGCATCTGTGTATGTGTGTGTGTTTGTGTGTGCAGGAGTGCAAAAACCCATGCTGCAATGCGACCTCATGTACACTGACAAAGGGGTCCATGTGCGCAGAAGGAGAGTGCTGTAACGACTGCAAGGTAAGAACATGGTAGTGTCAAAATGATACCGTTCTCTGCAGTAAAACTTCAGAATCAGATGTTGATGAATATTTTCCTACTTCAGAACGTAGGCGTGTCCAAAACTAGTGTCTTAAGTTTAAGAAAAGATATAAACATTTGAAGAAACAGCTTAGGACACTACAGAGGGATATGGTACTGTGAATAATATCACAGTTATACTAGGAGATGAATTCAAATCACAGCCACAAGGGTATACATGATAGCCAGACTGTGAGTGTGGAAATTGAGTGGGAATTGGGTACCCAATCTCGAGTAGCAATGACTTTCCATGTTGGGCAGGAAAATGGTTGGCTACCTGTATTGGGAGGGAATAGTCTACCTGTCTTAGGATGGAATTAGCCACCAGTCTTTGAAGGGAATCGGTGACCTGTCTTGGGCAGAAATTGGCTGTTCCTTGGGTGAGAAGTGGCTACCTGTCTTGGTAGGAAATTGGCTACCAGTCTGGGAAAGGAATAGCCTATATGTCTTGGGTGGGAATTGGTTACCTGCCCTGGGAAGGAATAGTCCACCTGTCTTAGGTGGTAATTAGTTACCCATCTTTGGAGGAAATTGGCTATGTGTCTTGGGAAGCAACTAGCCGCCTGCCTTGGGCAAGAATTGGCCAATCTTGTGCTGGAACTGGTATAGTTAATTAGGGAGAATGTTTTTTTGTTTGTTTGTTTTTTTTAACCAGCACAAAATCACATTATCTTGTCTTTCATTTGTTCATAATGGATAGATCGCTGATGCCTCCCAGATGTGTCGTAGCAAGCGTAATGAATGTGACCTCCCTGAATATTGCACGGGTGAGTCAGGCTCATGCCCTGAGGACGTCTTTACTGTGAATGGACAGCCATGCAAGAACGGCGATGGCTTCTGCTACAATGGCCAGTGCCCTCGACGGGAAGACCAGTGCATCAAAATGTGGGGTTCGGGTAAGTCGTTAGCATATTACGCAAAGTTATTAGCACGGCATTGTCATTAGAATTATTGGTCCAAGTTTCAGTTTTATTTCTTCGCAGATGCCGTGGTAGGCAGTGACTACTGCTACGATAAGAACACAAGGGGATTATACTATGCCTACTGTACACGGCCCACCAACGATCAGTATGTAGGGTGCCAGAAACAGTGAGTTCAAGAACCATACTTTGACACTTTTAAATGTTTATTAGATTTTATAAATGCTTCCTTATACCACATGTCCATCCCATAAAGGTAACCACATGCCTTGTTTACAACATTTGTGCTTCTAGGGACATAATGTGTGGGAAGCTTTTCTGTGAAAAAGGTCAGGGTGACCCAAACTATGGCCAGTTGGTCCAGTTCGGTAACTGCAAAGGTACGCTCTACAGTGACCGCGACAACGATTTTGGTCAAGTGGACACTGGAACAAAGTGTGGTGATGAGAAGGTAACAATAGAAAAGTCGCAAATGTATGGCGTCATTGATTGTCCAGTTGTAGCAGCATTCTATGAAGATTCTATATACAGTATCGGGTTCAGAATTTATTAATAAAAATGGTTGAAAAAAAAGCCACGCATAATACTCTTGATACACCCAGACTATATAAAATATAAGCATAACTTGATCTTACTTGAGGATATATACTTTTTAATCTACCCTGTGAATGTTTATAAAGTGACATATTTTTAGATGTTTAGAATCTTCTTGCTAGAGGACGTAGGTGACACAAATACAGAGATTTTTAATGATGAACTCTCCAACATCTGTTTCAGGTGTGTAATCAGAACCAGTGTGTGAGCTTAGAAGTTGCCTACAAGGCAACCAACTGCTCAGCTAAGTGCAAAGGCCACGGGGTACGTTTGCTCAGATATATGATATCTTACATATACCTCCCAAAAAGACATCATAATATAAGTAAATGCGTGTCCTGCAGGTTTGCAATCACAAGCTGGAATGCAGCTGTGAACCTGGCTGGCTGCCACCCAACTGCGACATTTACAGAGGCACTGGAAAATCTATAGGTATGTCCTGCTTTTATTACTGCGTGCATAGTTTTGCGATGATAAACAAGGTTTATTCTGCTCCCGTGATTATTAATAAGCAAATTAATTAGCCCCAGTCCACACAAGATCTAGGGGGGCTTGTCATTCTGTGCGTCACCTGACACGACATGAATCTAGACTTATTTATGACCATTGGTTGATGTCATTTCGTATAAATAGTGCATTTTTTTTTTCCCCGCTAGTCCAGTTATACCAGCTAATCCTGCTAGTTATCCCCAAAATCCAATCCCAGTGGTTCACAGCTCCTTGGATATCACTGTCACTCAAATTCTAGAATTTTATAAAATATAGCAGGTACTTGAAAACAGACAGATGTATAAAACTGCACTTTTTGTTGTTTGTGTGTGTGCAATTCTAGGTATAATGATAGCCATTGCAGTGGGAGTCTGTATCGTGTTGGGGGCCATTT
Source organism: Synodontis membranacea (assembly GCA_025674565.1). NCBI lineage: Eukaryota > Metazoa > Chordata > Actinopteri > Siluriformes > Mochokidae > Synodontis > Synodontis membranacea. The sequence goes on from JAOVYU010000034.1 coordinate 16,047,129, forward strand.
TAGTTGGGGTGGCCGTGTTTTTCCTGAAACGTAGGACAAGTCGTCCACGTCAAACCGGGTGAGTAGGAATACATCCAAACCATAAACATACCTGAATAACCGGTCGATCACAATGGAACATGTCTGTATTGACACTGAAATAATGTTGTAATCCTCCACCAGTGGTCGGGTCCAAGTAAAAGACAATAATTACCCCAGCCAGACAATAGTGAACCTTCCTCATCAGATCCCCGCCACGGTAAAGCTCGACATCTCTCTTGTTCTTATTGTGCAACTCAGACATTCATTCAAGATTAGATTGTGATGTGATCTATTTATTTTTAGGCAATACGCCCCAAAGGCCCTCCACCACCACCACCACCAACGAAGCCATCTGCCCCACCCTTGGGCCTGCATACAGATTTCAGAGCGGCACACAAGGTAACAGGCAGTTTGTTAATAATTTGGGAGGTTAAAAATAAATAAAAGAAGAAGTGTCGCCTCGGTCGCTCACATATCAAACATGTAATACGTGGAAATAATGTTAACATTAGATGTTGACTTTTTTTTTTCCGGTTGTAAGACAAATGCATGTTGTTTTCACTTCCAGGCTCTTAGACCAGTTCCCCCTCCACCAAGAGCATAGAAAAATGGGATGGATATATGAAACAAATCCAGCACTGGGTATGATTTAGCTTCCACGAAATCATGGGAATCTGAAAAGAGCTGACTGAGCAAGGACTTAGTGGCACCCTCTAGAGGTCAACACAGGAAGCACAGCTCCACCCATCCATCTTCTTCCGCTTAATCCTGTTCAGGGATCCACAGATGCACCTTGGTTAAAGAATACTGGAGAAACTGTCTGTGTTCCAGGAAGATTTTGAAGAAATTTTGCCACGAACACAGGCTTGATGATCTGCTTGCGCCGATCGACAAGTAACACACCTTTTGGGAACTCTAGAATTCTATAATCATTTCTTTGTTTTAAGAGACTCTTTACTGTACTACTCTAGCAGAATCCTCTGCCCAAAAAAACCCCACAGAAGACGGAGCTTATCCTGTTTGCTCTCGAGCTCGCTTCAAAATGTGGTGCAATCTGTTCATAGAACTCTGCACAAGTTTGACATGCCCCACTGTCAGGACCAATGAACCACTTAGTAAAATAGAGTTGAACAAGGTTTTGATCTAACACGTCCAATGTGAACTGCCATTCGGTTTCCGGTACTGAACTCAGGGCAAAACAAATCTAATTTTAACAATGCAGTAGCTTCCAACGTTTATTGTATATACTTTCTAAAACAAATAATTTATTTTCTTACTACAGTAGAGTGCCAGGTGTATATTATATGACATACTGTATGTGTGTATTTTTTTTTTTTTTTACAATTTACTAAGAAAAATGCACTAAATAACTAAAGCACTTAATAAAAGAAATTCATATGTTGCTGCCTAATGACGTCAATCCGTTTAGAAACAGAAGAAAAAAACCCCTGCAAACTTAATGCTGGGTGACTGGGGGTGCCCAAATTTTCTGCTGAGCAATGTATTTTACATATATATAAAAGATAAAATGTTACATGACACCCAAAGGATCAACGTAGTGTCAAAATCATGAAAGTGTCAGAAAGAAACAATATTTTAAGGTTTGTACTCATTAAAAAAAGGGGGAAAAAATGTAAAGATCATGTAGGGTGTCTATATTTTTTCTGAACACATAATATAATTAAATGAATTATAATTTAATTAAATTTTTTTTTTAAAGAAAATTTGGGGAACTGGGGTGCCAAAAGCTTTTCTGAGGCGTATATTCTAAATATATTTTGTCTTATAAAATGTTAATCGACACCCAAAGCACTAACGTGATGATGAAAAAAAAGAAATAAAGTAAATTCTTTAAATTATTTGTACTCTTTAAATAATAATAAAAAATATATATAAAAAAATACAGTGAACAAGCAAGCAAAAACAAGCAAATAAATACAATTAAATGGTAAGGTTGGGAGACTGGGATGCTTAAACATTTGCAAAGCAAGTGTTTAAAAAAAATTACTCAAAAAAAAAAATAATAATAATAATTAAAAACATCAAAACAGTGAATTCTCTGATGAAAAAAACAAACAAACAAAAAAAACGAACCAAATAGAATGTCTTTATTGTCATTGTCACGGGTACAACGAAATTGAAAACCAACCCAAATACGACCACTTAAACAGTGTTATATGCATTTAATTTTATTTCTCTCTTTTTCCCTTAAGTGAAACATCTACAGAAAATCAAGATTTAACTTGTGGCCTCACGTTACAAGTATTTGAGTACAGGATTCACTCATCCTTTTATCAAAGACTTCGGGTCGTAGTGTGCAACATGTCCTTCACACAGTGCCAGTGTTTCTTTTACTTCCCTTTAAAAACCGATTCACAGATTCCCATCCGTGTGCACAGGTAAATCATTTCCTTCATATAACAATAAGGTGTACGTGAAAAAGAACCCCAATAAATGACGGCGGCATGGAGGCCGAGGACAAGAGCAGAATAAAAACTGCACAAAACAATCTTTAAAGGGCCACGATGTGAACCCTGAGGTACTCCACCTGAACTCACTGATTCACTTCCTTTCCTTGTTAAGGAGAAGTTGTCATTAAAAGCCAAAACTGCTTCACCATGCGTCTGTGGAGAATCAAGGGCATTCCTTAATCAAACAAATGGGCTACTGATCAAAAGTTTGTACACCACTCCTCACAGAAAGGCTTCATTTCCGAATAACAGCCCAGAAAAAGCAAAAAAAAAACAAAAAAAAAAACAACAACAAAACTGCCACCTCACTGCAAGGCAAACAATTGCATATTTTCAAACATCTTTATGGTTATATAACACATCTAATTTGGACTATGTTTAACCACAAGGTAACTAGTTAGCCTTCATGGCAGCTTTTTACACGTTAAAAGTATATTCTGCACATTTTCCTGCGTGTTCTGAAAAGAAAGCATGCCAATTAGTATGCCAGATCGCCTTGGCCGACGTGCGTAATGCATCAAGTGGTGGGATTTATAACGAGTAGCACGATTCGTATAACATTTACGCATGCGAATCTATTCATCCGAGGGGCAACTTGATCCAAATGATCAAGAGGTGCAACTGAAGCGGGTTTAACGCTAGCTGAAAATTCTCTTCGTGGCATTTGGTGAAACAATTTAGGAAGCCTTCTGTTGTCTCCTTCATGCAGACACAAGAGGTACACAGCTTTTGAGCAAAGCATTTCTTGTAGCAAAGTTAAAAAAAGTCCACTGTAAAAGCTGAACGACGATACGATAAGAACTCAACTGCACCATTTTCCATCAGCCACTCTGGAATGAGGAGGTATAGCGTGCTGATCGGTGCGCTCCATTCTGGTAAATCCAATAAAATGGCAAAATAGACACTTATCTTTATTACAGCACAACAGCAGGTATCACAAATATTTTAAGATACAGTACCATCAACGTTATTTAAGTATGTAATTTTACTGGAGAGTCTCAGAAATTCCCCCACAATGGAATTAGATTTTTGCCCCTCCCTTAAATACTCAATGCTCTTGTGCATAGCATGAGCGTTTTCTCTGGCAATTAACGGCACCGATATATTTTCAACTTTCAATCATACAAAAGTTTCCCGAATTACAATCAACGAACACGTAGAAAATATCAAAAATCTTTCTGCAAATTTCTCTTCGAAAACAAGTGTCACAGAGTCGCATCGTTTGGCTCGACAACATGAGCCTTGTGTCGACGCAAAGTTTAACTGGCTTTGTTAATGTTCTACACACACGCACACACATCACATGCGCGCGTGTTAGAATAAAGCGCTTGATTCCCACAATCTCACAATGAAAAATACTTCAAGGAAATGGTCTTGGCTCTGGAAGGGAATGCCCCGCCACAGTCAATTGTTAACACAGTCCATTTTGGCTACAAAGCTACAACGAAGATGCACAAACAAAGCCATCCTTAGATGTCTTCCTGCCAATCTTTGAGTTTTGGAGAGCTTTTTTTTTTTTTTTTTTCACTAAAACAACAAAGGACGACAAACATTTCCTTCAATATACAGCAAAATGATGAGGGTGGCAATTAATACACTAATTAATACACTAATAAATAAGCCTCTTTGGAAAGCCAAAAATATCTTTTAGACCAGAATTAAAATAACAAGTTTTAACATAAACTATTAATAGTTTGGTCATGTGGTATGGATTAGAAAACCCAGTAAAGAAAATGTGACTTTCTTAACAAGGATGTCTTTCATTTTCGTTATGGTTTTGAATGAACAGAACCCTAATTAAAGATGACTTTATTGTTTGGAATGACCCCCTTGGCAAAGGAACCGTAAATGTAAGACACTGGGAAACCTTCAACTCATCATCGTTCGTTTCCACCTTTCTTACATGAACAAGGTTTTAAAAAAAACAAAAAAATAAAATAAAAAATGATGTAAATGATTCGCGTCTGGGGAAAATGGAAGGAGCGTCTCGAAGACTCGTCCGTGGTCGAAAACACTGCTAGCACGTACATCTAATATTCAATACATTTCTTTTGAACAAATACAATCTTGTAGTGGTGAGTGATTTATCCTCTCTCTCTCTGGACTCATGGAGTCACGGGTCCTGGATTCTCCGTTTGGTAGGAGGGTTCCGGTTCTGTCTCTATAGTAGAGCTTAACAGAGAGAGATTGAACACTGCAGTGGAGGAGGAGGAGAGAAGCAGAGTTCCTTACACCGTCCCGTCTGTGCCGTTCTTCTCGGTCAAGGTTGTGCCTGGAGCACGCTGGCTATCCTTCCGCGGTGGCATGCGCTCGTTTATCCGGTCAAGGCCACGCGCCTCCTCAAAATTCCGGATCTTCCGTGTCGGGGAGAAGCCTTGGATAGCTGAAAGGAGGAGAAGGAGATAAGGAGGACCCTCGTGAACAAACTATAAGATGCTTGCATGCTCAAGGATGGAGATATAACTCGTCGAAGAAGATGACCTTTCAATGGCCTCCACATGTACAATGACCTCTGATCATAATTTTGTCACATTGCAATAGAAGCAGCATGCAAGGACGGTCGATGCAAAACACAAAAAATCAGCGAGATTGGACAAAACGTTCGTCATTCACGATCTCTGTTCAGACAAAAAATAGAGCTTCTTGCACAACCTGCAGCAAGTTTATGATGTCTCATTGGTTTTAAATTAAGGAAAAGCACGACCATGATCTTACGCACACATACACACGCGCTTTGTGCAAGCAGAAAGCTGCTCGATGACTCAGGAGCTTCCTGCTGTGGCACTCTTAACACTCTGCGTCTGCAGTGTGTGTGATATGCGTGATAAGTGTGTGCATGTTCTGGTGGAGCGCTGACGTAAGGAGATTAGAGGCTGAAAATAACCAGCATTGACAGGACGCTACTTCGCGACCAATCAGAGCGCAGCGTGGGAATTGGCTGGCTAGAGCAGACTGTTGCGTACGGTGAATAAGTCTGAAGAGGAAGTCACGGAGTGCCAAAAACACCCTCTGCTGCGGTACTGTTTTTAACACACCGCGTAAGAAATTCCCAAATGTCTTTGCTAAGACTTAACTGGGAAAAGATGACAATGTTGGTATTGTGACGTCACAATACAATTTTTTTTAAGATGATAATCTTTTTTAAATTTAATATTGCACAACGGCATCCAAGAGGTGGCGGCGAAGTACGGACTACTAAAACTAGCCAGGTGTGTTTTCTTTACTGACCCCCCCCCCCCATATATTTATTTAATTTTTATCTCTGTAGGTGTGCAAGAAGAGACATTTTTTTTTTCTGAATTTCTCTCAGCACAATATTACACACACACACACACACACACACACACACACACACACATACACACACAGCATAAGGAAAGGCAACAAAAACAGCACAGGACACTGGGACATGAAACACCACAGACGGTGAGATTACCTTTGCCCTCCTTTGCCAACAGTGTGGCTACGTTAGCGAGATGCCCAGAGTGGACAGGAGAAAGAGCGAGCGATTGAGGTTAGATCTCAGCACAAGCCAAAGCACGCCAAAGTCAATTATTTCAACAGAAAACAAATGACTAATCAGACATGTAAATGATTACTTTATGCCATTAATTTCTTTGTATTTTTTTTTTTTTTTAAACCAGGCTCTTTGACCACACCCCCCCCCCCTTTTTTTCCAAATGTCACTTCAAAGCTCTCTTTATAGCTCATTCATATTACTCCAGGGGAAAACGTGACAATCTTAATACATTCTAAACCACAAATTCAATTAAAATTTCAAACCTTTCTCCGTTTGAGTTTTACCACTTCTGATTTCCTTCTAAGCGTTACTGATTGAATTTGTTTCGTGTTTTTGTTCATGATAATCATGACCAAGAACCAAACCCAAATTTGGTACGATACCGGTTTATACCTGATGACCAGAAATGTTTTGGTTCTCATCTGCCCTCTAGTGGATGCAAGAATTATAGCACCATCTGAAAAGTTTACTGCAATACATGGATCACATTTCTGTCTGAAGTTTCCATTACGAATATCTCCTAATCTGAGCTGTACAGTTTCTTACCCCTTTAACTGCATTAAATGAACTAAAATTAAACCACTTCTTAATGATATAAGGGGGAATGTAAACTAGCGTTCTCACAAATGACTAATTATTGTAATATAAATAAATAAATAAATAAAATATAACATTACATGAAAATGATATGAACAGAAACATTAATATTACAAATAATGTATTATAATTATAAATAAGAAAATTATTTTTGAAGCTTTGTTTTTTCTAAATTCGTTATTTTAAACAAATCCTGTATATAACAAATAACTGTATATTAAAATAACAATAGTAAGGATAGAATGCATATAAACAAAACAATAACATTATATATGATCACTTAATATAGGAGAGGTTGTTATGCTAAATCATTAAACAGCAATCATTACAGTCGTGGCCAAAAGTTTTGAGAACGGCACAAATACTGGCTTTCACAAAATTTGCCACAAGATCTCAATTGGATTAAGGTCTGGGGAGTTTCCTGGCCAAGGACACAAAAGTTCAATGTTTTGTTCCTTGAGCCACTTAGCTATCACTTTGGCCTCATGGCACGGTGCTCCATCATGCTGGAAAAGGCACTGATCTTCACCAAACTGTTCTTGAATGGTTGGAAAAAGTTGCTGTCGGAGGCATCATTCTTTATTCATGGCTGTGTTCTTAGGTGAAATTGTGAGTGAGCGCACTCCCGTGGACGAGAAGCAGCCCCACACATGAATGGTCTCAGGATGCTTTACTGTTGGCATGAGACAGGACTGACAATAGCGCTCACCTTTTCTTCTCCAGACGATCATTTTTCCAGACGCCCCAAACAATCAGAAAGGGGCTTCATCAGAGAAAATGACTTTACCGCAGTCCTCATCAGTCCAATCCCTGTACTTTTTGCAGAATATCAGCCTGTCCCTGATGTACTTTTTGGAGAGAAGTGGCTTCTTTGCTGCCCTTCTTGACACCAGGCCATCCTCCAAAAGTCTTCACCTCACTGTGCGTGCAGATGAACTCACACCTGCCTGCTGCCGTTCCTGAGCAAGCTCTGCCCTGGCGGCACCCCGATCCCGCAGCTGAATCATCTTTAGGAGACGGTCCTGGTGCTCGCTGGACTTTCTTGGGCGCCCTGAAGCCTTCTTCACAACAATTGAACCTCTCTCCTTGAAGTTCTTGATGATCTTATAAATGGTTGATTTAGGTACAATCTTAGCAGCAGCGATATTCTTGCCTGTGATGACTGCACGTGTTTCCTTGCAGGTAACCATGGGAAGAACAATGATTTCACCCTCCTTTTAAAGCATCCAGTGTGCTATTCTAACTCAATCAGCATGACAGAATGATCTCCAGCCTTGTGCTCGTCAACGCTCTCACCTGTGTTAATGTGAAGATTACTGAAATGATCTCCGCAGGTTCTTTTGTGGCAGGGCTGAAATGCAGTGGAAATTTGGGGTTTTTTTGGGATCAAGTTCATTTTCATGGCAAATAACGACTTTGCAATTCATCTGATCATTCTTCATAACATTCTGGAGTATATGCAAATTGCCATCATGAAAACTGAAGCAGCAAACTTTGTGCAAACCAACATTTGTGCCATTCTCGAAACTTTTGGCCACGACTATACTGAAAGCTATTTTTCTGTCCCATTAATAATGAAACTCCGGTGTTAAAGACATTAAAGACGGGATTATAGATACCAGAATGAATGAAAATGAATTCAGATTGAAAACCAAGATCCCTAAATGTATGATGATGATGATGATGATGAAGATGAGAAATCAGTGGATCTTTCCAGAAGATGTATGACATCAAGTTTCGAAGTGTAAAAAAATGTGAAACCAGCTCCTTGTGTGAAGTTTTAATGAGTTCTGGAGCT
>JAOVYU010000034.1:16068668-16083236 GCA_025674565.1 Synodontis membranacea
GTGTGTGTGTGTGTGTGTGCGTGTGGAAAAGAATCGGAGAAGACTCACACCTCCGCACACCTTCTTACATCAGGGCTATACTGACGAGGCTGCCGTCACTTAGCAACAAAAAAAGGTACCGGGGGCGAAAGCGCATCACATCCGAAGCGTCTCACATTCCAGCGTGTGTCACGTCGGTAGGAAATCTCAAGCATATCAAATGTAATGTGGAATTGTAAGAACTCTACTGGGTGTTATAAATATCCACGTCTCAATATTCATTTCATTAACACGTCATTTAAATTTCTTTTTAAAAAAATAAAATAAAATAAAATCATATTTACAATAATAAAAAAAAAAGACATCTTGGGTTTGACTAAGGTGCTATATGAATGACATATTAAAAGTTAGAGCGGATCGTCACATCACATCATTTCTGTCCTGCGCAGCTAGTGAAATAGTCACGCACCCGGTTTAGTATGTTTTTTTTTTTTTTTTGTTCTTTAGTATCTTTGTTGCCAGGTAACGGCAATTCATGGCAAAAAAATCAAATAAATAAATCATGACCTTGTGATCATTTGGAGATCTGGGAATTGCAATCATGGCTCACTTCTAGAAAGTAACACTAGTAATACTGTAGATGTTTTGGCAGAAAAAGCTCTGGCCAGAATGCGTACTGCACTGAAAAAGCTCTGAGAGCCGGAGGGGTTTAACTCCGGAGCTTTAGAGGCAGAAAACTGGGACCAGAAATTGAGCTTTTTGGGTGACTTGAGTGTAGAGAAACGTGTATAAGAGACACGTCACATCTTGTACAAGTAGATATAGCCCAAAAAATATGCTAATCTCCTTACGAACAAGCCCGATCGTTCCACCAAGACTTCGTCCATGTTAGTTTTTCTCACTTGCCTCCGACCTGATTGGTTGGAAGGTGAAATATATATATATATATATATAACATCTCATAAATGTTTCTGAATTTTTTTTCAAAGACGTGACCAGAAAACCCTATAGATTTTTATAGACTATATAGAACCATCAGAACTTTTTGTTACTAATTCAACTCTAGTTCCCAAAGTTAGCAAGTTTCTTACCTGTGATGGGCGCCTCCACCTCGAGCATGCACTTCTCATGGCGCAGGATGCTGGCGCCCTCGTTGATGATGCGCAAGGCGACGTCTTCCTCCACGCGGCCCTCCTTCACCAGGTGGCTCTTCAGGAGCTCCGTGTTGGGCTTGCCGTTCACAAACAGTTCCTTTATGGTGAGCCGCTGGTGAGGTGGAAGGGGCACGGCTGTAGAGGGGCACAGAGAATAAATACTGCTTCGAACACTTGGGGATGTGGATGAGGACATGGAAAACAAATCGAAGATGGACATTTACCAATTTTTTTTTTTACGGCAGATTCTTTTGTTACAAGCTGGATGTTCAAACGGCACAACGTGACTTGCAAACATACCAGTATAAATTTTTATCAGGAGAGAATCTTTAATCAGAGACCTGCGGAACATTCCAGCCGCCACTTTAATTCTAATTTTAAGTACACAAAAGCGCCAGACGCATTGTGTGTCTCGATTGCTCGACGCTTTTGATAACGAGTCCCAGAGTTACGGTCTCGCTTTCGATGACTTTCAGCGGCAGCTGGCGTTCACGGGGAGCCCTCATCTGCTTCGTGGCGCCGAGAGTCGCAGGGGAGCTGACTGCTTGACAGCTCTTCCCTCGTTCTGTCAGCTGTCTCCAGGAGCGTGATGGAAATTACAGGGAAAGTCGTGGCAGAGCGCGAAACTGCCTGAGCGCTGTCAGACTCCCCAGCCCTACCCGACTCCATCAAGGCAAAATCAATCTAGTGAATCGGCCAATCAGTGTTCTGTGGACGCCCGGAGGGAGACAGATCCACGCTTTAGACAACAGGCTCGGTGTTCTACACCAGCCCAGACTAAACAAATCAAGCGCAGACGGTCTAAACTCTCTTGTTTTGTCTCAAGATTCACTCAAGTGTGTACATTTTCATGAATATGTTCATGCTGGCAAAAAAAAAATCTGAAATGGCCCACTTGAAATCCAAAGGCCTGAAGACTACAGATTGCTGCGGTAGAAGAGGAATAAAGCAATTTCAAAGTGTTGACACTTCCTGTCCTATAACAGCAAGTACTTCATTCCTTACATATACAGGGTGTAAAAAAAATCTGTCTCCATAGGCAATTATTTAAATCCAAATATTACAACAAATCGATGGCTTTGGACTTCACGATACTTGTGTAGACAATGTTGTTTCATGCAGACATGATTTCCAACTTTAGTGCGATGCTTATTATTAATATAGATTGCGACGTTTGGGTACAGCCTGTAAGTAATATATAAATCAGGATTTTCATACAAGGAAGCCCCATTTCTGGAGATCATCCTCTTCAAGACCATTCATACTTCCCACAGTCTTCAAGAGCATCTGAAGTTCTGTATATTTGACTTAACTTTTTTTTTTTTTTCTTTTTTTAAAATAAGATGCTCTCCAGGTGCAGCGTTGGCTCTAAAAGAAGACTGGAACTTCACAAGAGCAGGAGAATGCGTTTTAAGTACTACCTTTAAAAAATAATAATAATAATTAATCCAGCATTACAAACATTGCTGAATGCTGTAAATCTTTCCAATATAGTCAGTAAATGGCCAGTAAGTGTCAATTTGTTTCCAGAATCTGGAACCAAGGGCATGACCTCAGGCTAGGGTCAGCGTCTAAATGCCAACGCATCTACCAAACCGTTGGACTAAAACCCAAAGCCATCTCTCTTACACACGCTTATCAGCTAATTAATCACTGAACTCAATGTTTCATGATAGGATCACTTCAGGTCTTTAGTTCAACCCAAATCTTAATTCTCCCCAGCTGTTTTTATGAAGTATTGTTTCTGTGACTAACCATGGAAACAATGCACGTTTCACAACTGTTTATCACCAGACTCTGTTATCTGACATGAGAGTGTTTGAGGAAAGATCAAACCCAAAAGAGGGGAGGCGGGGGGGTTGTAGGCGATGTAAATTAGTTCAGGTCTGTTCTTTTAACTTGCGTCTTCGCTGCAAGGAAAAAAAAAAAAAAAAAAAAAGGCAAGACCATTGGCAAGTAACAATATGCCGAATGTAGACAAATGTCCAACCTCATATCTGTTGTATAACAACTGGAATATAACAACCCTGTAACACTCAAGGCACTGACACTGGAGACTTCTTCCATAAATGTTACGCAAGCAATGGTCATCTGGATTGTAACACATTTTCACGAATGCCGACAAAACAGGCATTAATATCTGACCCACGGTCAGTCACAACAAATCTAATCTGGAAAACAGAAAACAGGAAGTGCATCTACTTCCTATCTACTTGCACAGTCACAAGCTCCCTAAATACCCACAGCTTAACAAGTCATCCAAGCGCAACTCTAAGGGCACGGACACACAGATGACACGTTATAGCCAGTGTATGGAGCTTTGTTCCGTTCACTGCGCATGCTGTGGTCTACCCGTTCTATCCATACTGGACAGGAAGTGGGCTAATTAAGAGTTACCCATGACACACCTCCTCAACTTTGTCGCACTTTCACAGACTGTGCTTTGGCCACTGGGAGCACAAAAATAAACAGTAAGCACTCCTGGGTCCACAAAGCAGGCTGGGAAAAGGGACTCTAAGCTGGGTACGGGCTCTAAGCAGAGATTAGGCAAAGCCTCTATTAGCTGGGGATTCCAGGTTCAGTGTGTTTATTTTAAGGTCTCGCATTGCTGCGAACAAGATCCTCGCCCTGAGCTTCACAAGAATAGATGCTAAGGCTGGGAAAACAAGTCTAGCCATGAATATGCATACGGAGAAGCTCCAGCCTCCACACATTCTAGCACACATTCAGTGTTTGAGAGCTTTAAAAAAGCAGATGGTTCTGCATGAACACAAGTGGCTTTGTCTTGCCAGCATATACAGAACGGTTTATATACACTACACAGATCCAGTTCTGACAATTTGCGGAGAAGACCAGTCTGAATTCTGGATATTTAACAGGCAAATAGGCACCTGGATTTAACCGTGGTCTGTTATTAGTCCAAACACCTGTGGTCGGGTGACGGTGGCCTCTTTCAGCAGCACTCTATCCTTAACCGACGCACTCCAACGAGTTCAGCTGTGGGCTAAGTTTTCGAGCTTTTTCAACCATGGAAGCATGCATGATTTTTAAACCAAAGGGCAAACAGACCAGTGGCGTGCCATACCACAACACTGACTATTTATGAAATAAGCAAAAGGGAAATCCATCCACCCACCAGCATAATATATTGTGGATACAGAGGCACGGAGAATGAAAGACTTGGAAAGGAAAAGAACACCACGACACTTAAGGGGGTCTCGGGTTGTGTGTGAAATACAAAGTGCTTAATTTCACCAGTTAATTAAAGCATGTACTGTTTAGGCCCACGCGCAGTTCTGAATATTTGATTAGCCACAAAGAGCAGACGTATGTGAAACCGAAAAAAAAAAAAGAAGTATGAAAAATAAAGCTTTCCAGAAACCTAAAATGTTCTGCAGAATAGAGGTCTATGAGTAATCTAACATCCATGGACCTTATCAAGGCCTTTAGGGACATCTGATAACCAGGAGCCAAGAATGCTAGATTTGGAGTGGGTGGTTCTGGCTTGGGCAGCACCAGAAATAAATTCCTTTCTTTCCTACGAGTACCCACCATTCTAAACTGCTGGCTCCTTTGGCTGATTTTCCAAATCTGCAATGAAATTGGCCTCTCGGCTCTCCTTTTCTTACCTCTTCTCTACTCACTCAGTAACTGAAAGACTCATTCGTTTCGTTCTCAAAGCCCCTTCACAAAGCCAAGGGTGAAATCTTCCAGAACGCCAGGAGAGCACAGAGAACGGGTCTCCTGGGAGTCAGCTGGACTTACCCAACCCAGGCTTCCAGAATTAATGAGGTCAGAGTGTCCGAGTGAATCAGAGAGCTGGTATCTGGTATCACATGGGACCAGAGCAGGCACAAATACTTACGATTCACACAGGATGTACAGAAGTTGATATTTTTGGAAAATATCTTTTTTTCAAAAAAAGTTTTCCAAAATGATCTGTACATGATGAGGCTATATAAACCTGTGCATTAAGCTGTTTAGGTAACATTCATTCATCTTAAGTACCTGCTTTATCAGAGTTGCGGTAGATCTTCAGACTATCCCTGGCGACCTATTCAGGAATACCTCTGAACATGATGCATGAAGAACATCAGAGGTAGCGCTGGGTATCATTCGAATTTTTTCGATTCCGGTTCTTATCGATTTCCCCATTTCATTTCCAAAATGGTTAAAAAATGTAAAAAAAGAAGGTAAAATGTTTAGATATGGGCGGTACGGTGGTGCAGGAGTTAGCACTTTCTTCTCAAAGCAAGAAGATTCTGGGGCCTTTCTGGGAGGAGTTTGCATGTTCTCCTCCGTGCCTGCTTGGGTTTCCTCCCACCACCCAACTAGGCTACTCTAAATCGCCATAGGTGTGAACGTGAACATTTGTTAGTCTTTGCGTTAGCCTTGCGATAAATTGGCCACCTGCAAAGGGTGTACCCCACCTCTCGTCCGACGTCAGCTGGGATTGGCTCCAGCTTCCCTGCGCCCCTGATGGATAATCGGCATAGATAATGGACAGATGGATGGATGTTTAGATAACCTTCACCTTTTAAGCGTTATCTGAACATTCACAAAGTACACAGTAGTAATGGTCCATCTTTAACATTGTTGTGACTTTAACCATGCATGCTAGTTTGTATGTAAACAACTAGGCGCTGTTGCATTGATGCGTGATATAGTAACAGAGACAGGTCCTGGCAGATAGCTTCAAACGTCCGTGCACATATTTAGGTTTGTTTTCAACAAAACGCGTCATCACATATAGGAACTCAACATAAGCAGAACCAACATTTGAAAAAAATAAAATAAAATAATAATAATAATAAATTGTGAGTACAAGATACTTGCCATTTCGGATTTGGTTCTAATTTGGACCAGAGTTTTGGTTCCTGACCCTAATCACAAGGCACCATTCAAATATACACATATTCACATTCAGCGCAAGTTAGCAAAGCCAAATCACCTACGGGCATATTTTTTTTAAGAGAGGAAGGAAACTGAAGGACCTGGAGAAAAACCGTATCAGTAATCAGAACTCAGGATCAAATCCAAAAGGGAATCCAAAACAACAGAACTGGCGCGTTGGCAAATCGAGATATGGCGGACGTCCTCGCAAGATACAGGTTGTAAATTCTGCCAACGTCTGCATACCCACAACCGCACCAGGGAAAAATAAATAAATAAAAATGTAACACAACCTGATGAAGATTTCAGAGGCAAGTGATTAAAAACATGACACATGGCAACATGGTACTTTACTCCACATGATTATGATGGACATGGACACAGAGATGATGATGATGATGATGATGATGATGATGAAGGTACAAGTGATGCTGTAAAAATCCGTTTCCAAGCAAACGATCGTGGACAAAAATGAAACAAGGAGCAAATCCGTCGACAAGAACATCGTGACATTTTAAAAGATGTGTTAAAAGATCTGTTCAGCATCTGACGGTTCATCAATCAAGCAGGTTCTCGATCAGGTAAGATCTAGAAAAAAAATAAATCTAGAATTCTGAGCGGCTAAGAAGTTATATCCAGACTGCTTGGTCGAGCTAGTTTTAACCTACAAGCCAAAAGGTTAAGCTGAAAGAATTTTCATTTTAACTTTTGGCTTGAAGGCAAATTAAACTTACTTTTAATGATACGTTCAGTAGTCGACTGTTTTTCTTTCGGTTCTTTGGTCGACATCTTGACTTTTACAATTCGCTTGTTTTGTTCTGGGTTTTTTTTTCTTGAGATTTAGGAAATAATTCTAATAATTATTATTATTATTCTTTTTTTTTCCCACGAAGTGAAGTGAAGTAAAAGTTAAGGATTGATCCGTTATCCAGATGTTCCCCTTTTTTTTTTGCTTCGATTGTCCGAGATTTAACAGAAAAAATAAAATAAATAAATAAAATTGTCTTGATAAAATGGTCAGTTAGTCAGTAAAGAGTCCAGGATGAGTGACAGGAGCATTGTAATTAGTCTCCAGATTAATCAGCAGTCTAATTGCTATAGTAACGAGTTGTCTTTTCGCGGGAAAACTACAGTGACTGGAAGCCGGCTCTTCTGCTCAGATGTCATTAATGCACTCTGCAGCACAGCAGCCTTATTTAATGTTCAACTCCAGCTTGGACAAAGATGATTAGGCTCGGTACTCGGTCCTGAACGTTAATCCGATTTTCCACTTTTTTTTTTTTTTTTCCTTCCCCCAGTCAGAATGTCAAACTCGAGCAGAAACTCTTTCTTTCTTTCTTTCTTTCTTTCTCCTCAGGATGTTTCTCACAGGTACACGGTGAGGGTCAGTTAAAGAGCGGGTCCTGATTTACCCTCCCACTCTGCACTGACCGTCTCCCTCTATAGCTCCGTCCGACTCGTCCCTCCCAGCTCCCAGCTCCCCTCAGATTAAAAACCGCTTATCTCTCTCTCTCTCTCTCTCTCTCTCTCTCGCTCTCGCTCTGAGATTTCCTACAACATGGCGGAGGAGTCGGAGCTCCCGACGTCATGACGTCACTGCGATGCGTCAACGGTCCACGCCGGCTCTCCGCGCGCGCCACTACAGTCTACAGGCGCAGCGCTCCAAAAGGCTTCTTACTGACTTCACACGTGCACTGTATAAACCGCGACCTAGTACCCTACGTAGTGGACTTCATATAAAACAATGAACCGTTTGGGATTTAACATTTATCTCAGGATTTTTTTTTTTTTTTAATTTTTACCTCAGCCACAGACAGTCTTGAGGTAAGTCATTTAACAGGAGGGATTCTCAGTTAAAAAAAATAGTTTTATAATCCCACATTTTTTTGATAATGTTAGTTTCATAACAGTTATTCTGCGTTCTAAAAAACAAACAAACAAAAAAAAAGTAAAAAAAAAAAAAGTCATTTAATTCAAAAAGTAAAATTCAAAATCATATATTTAAATTATTTTTTTTTTGTGATGATTGTGGAACTAGACTGAGAGATACACTGCACTGTGTTTGTTCTGTTTTACTAATAATTTACTCGAACCCGAAAATATTAGATATATTCTAATAATTTGAGATGTTTTTTATTTATTTATTTTATTTTTAAATTGATCTGTAGGCCATAATCATCAAGATTACAGTAGAAATCTGACACGTTTTAGTTTACATGTAATGAGTCTAGAATATATAAAACATTTTCACTGTCTTTAAATAACTCATGGAAAATATTGCACTTTTTTTTGCATATATATATATATATATTAGAGAGATAGAGAGAGAGAGAGCCCTGCCCACACACATGCACACACAAGTATGTATTACCAAAATATTATAAATGTGTCCACAAGGGGGTGCCACATTCACCCTCCTGAATAAATTCAGCTTTGTCTGACAGCTACTGTACCAGTCCCCCAAAAACTGGCTGAACTGATCAAACTGGAAAGACAGGTTCGCTACTTAGTAAGTCCTGGTAGAAAGAAAACAATTACAGGAAACCCTCGTTTATCGCGGTTAATCCGTTCCAGACTCTAGCGCGTTAAGTGAATTTCCGTGAAGTAGTATTTCCGCGTAGTTAGAGCATAGAAAACCTGTTTACGACCTTCTAAATACGGTTTTTAACATTATAAGAGTCCTCATGAAATAACACATGGCAACATGGTACTTTACTCCACATGATTATGATGATTATGACATGAAATATCACCCAATTTTTTGGAAAAAGTTAATAAAGAATAAAAATAATTGACTCAAGACAACCAAGCGCGACCTGCATTTTCACTGTCTCGATCAACTTTTTAATGAATATACTGTATTTGAAAAAACTGCGATAGAGTGAAGCCACGAAATTCGAACCGCGAAGTGGTGAGGGTCGACTGAACTGAATTACTACTACTACTAGAGCTATATGTTACAGAAATTTTCTCTAATAACACAACAGTAAGACAGTAAAAAAAAAAAACATGTGTCTAGTCCGATACTCGGCACCGGAAATTGGAAAATGACTTAACTGGAACACATGCTCAGCCTGTTTTTGTTTTTGGTCAGGCCAAGCTGGATATTTTTAGCAGGGCATTGTTCTGAGTGATTGTAATAAAAGGATATGAACCGATATGCTTTAAAATGAAAGGAAAAGCCGGGATGAAAATCATTACAAAACAAATGGAGCGACAGGAGGTCCAATACCATTCTTTTACAATGTTCTTTATTATCCTTCCAATAGACATGGGTCAACCTGACAACTTTTGCCCATTTTCCAAACAAACAACATTCTAATACAATAACATGACATCAGTAATATTTTACATTAGGAGTGTACAGAGGTGACTGTAGTCCAACAGCCATGTTAAATCTACATGTAGACATTAACCAAAAATAACCATGTACAAAAATACACAAACTCGCATGCTGGGGAAACGCTGGCTCTTTAAAGATTGCGAACGAGCCTCTGCTAGGCGGCTATGTCAATGTTTCTTTGCGATTAAGACCACTGATCGATCATTTCCAAGCATAAGGTAACCTTAAACATCATTGTGATAAGTGACTTGAGCCAGGTTGCTCTGGATGAACAGTATGGCACATGCTCACTGTTTTACACTTAAGAGCCCTAGGCACTTTATTTCCTGCATTTAACGGGTATCTAAGGGCACAGGTTCTTATATCTTAGGGCAAGACCACTGATCTAGGGTCAAGTCTATTAAAGCACAGACATAAAGAGGGCTTTTGATCTGGATTCACATTAGAACGTTTCAGCATAGTATTGCTCGGTTCCCCAACCCTGGTCTTGGGAGTACTAGAACACCTGAAAACACACATCACATGACCAGTCACGTACAATGGAAGAGGTACGGACACTATGCATGCACACAGCAAAAGTGATGCATTTTAAAACTCATATGTATTAGTATGGACATAGCCTGAGTTATGGATTACAGGTTTAAAGAGACCTCTGTGGTGTCCAAACCTGCAGGCAATTAGATGGATACAAACTTATCCAATTTCACAGTAGAGGCATGCATTGGGAAATTTGCAGGAGCGGACAGTTTGTTTTAAGGAGGTGGCAAGAAATGAAGCTCACAGGACGAAGAAACTCCATGCTTATTAACATAGGAAGGTACTGGACACAGTTCCTAGTTTGGTGTTGTATAACCTTTACCGCATTAATTAATCTTCACTAAAAAGTTTTGTCCAGGTTCACTTTCGTTTACGTTACTAATCTGCTTCTGTTTTGGGAAATATGACAAACAGAGTTTAATAGAACATATTCTGGGCATGTAAGAACAAAAATAAATGCAGGAGCAGATATTAAAAAAAAATGAACAAATCTGATTCACAGCAGTGACACTACCTGTGAGTGTTCACACACTTTTCTTGAGATGTAAGGAAATTGGTTGAGAAATAGTTATCTATACATTATCTTTAGAAAGCGGTGTAAACATTTAATAACTCAGGGAAGTTTTAAAGCGGACGTTTCCAAGCACATCGTATGTTTGTGTGTGCTAACTTATTAGCGGTCATGCAAACAAGAACATCAAAAAATATAATTTTTAAAACATCATTGCTAGTATTGCTCTATATGAAAGCTGCAAGCTTTATAATATTTACAGTGTTTAATAATATTTCATTTTGCGCACCACCTTTATTACCAGAAAGTCAAATTCTGCACATTAATATGTATCCTACAAATAATTAACGTCATAATGTTAGCTCTTCAGTGTTAGTACACAATAACAGACAGTGCAAGAAACTGACATCTCTCACAGTGACAGAGTGTGACTCATCCCAGGACGCACCCATGCACCATATTTCATCAAACTTGTACCTGTTCACTGCTTAATTCATTGTTTATGAAGTGCTGGTTTGTCTCCCATCACCATGGATCTGTTCAGTTCTGTCCTTCCTCACTCACATTATGACTTCCTTTAAATGTAGATTGAGGTGGTTTGGTAAAAAAAAAAAATTAAAATTAAACTTTCCACTCGTTCGTGTCCATTCAGCCATGCAAACATGTTAGGCTAAAGTATCCCTAGCCTTGAACTGAATGTTGCCATCATTCAGGATCTGCCAGGATCAGTCCATGACTAGGATAATCATCGCCATGGCAAACAAGCATTCAGACCAATGCATTTCTACTGACACCATAATAATCATAATCATTACTTATAATCAACCTGGAAACTTAATCCTGCTTTCAACTTCAGTCAAGCGCCTGGACTAGAGCTGAATCTGGTAAGTTGAACACATCTTTATTAAATGTTGGTGCATATAACCTGGGATGTAATAGATAAAAGGGGTTTATTTCTCATTCGTGCTACACAGTTCGGTCTCTTTTTGCATAGGCTTTATCTGTGACATCACTTATCAGTGATGAATAAATTTTTCCAGATATGAAATGTTTGAAGATACAAAAGGTGAGAGGTTACATAAAGTTGCCAAGGTATACAAATGGAAATACAAAGCTCAACCATATCTGCTTGCATCTTGGACCATCTGATCTCCGGTGAGCTCTTAACAGCCTGGAGTTGACAAACGGAAACTAATTTGCACCTAACACAACCAAAGGAAGCACAAAGTCAGGAGATGAGATGCAAGGTAGCCAGACATCATGTATTAGATCCCAATGCCAGAGGAGAAAAAGTCTAAAGTGCGAATTAAAACAAAGGTACCATTGCTTACGCTACTCTTTAAACTGTAGAAATGTCTAGTCAGCCCCCATTTGAATACACATCCAGCATGTCCACGGGATATTCTCAGACAGGAGGACCTTCAGAAAGGCACAGCTGGAAATCCAGTGCATAGATTCTTCCTTTCCAAAGTAGGACGAAAGAGTTGGAAGGTCACTGTAAGATGAAGCCCGGTTGAGGAGCCATCCGAGGAGCAGATCTCTGTGGCACTGGTGGGGGGTATTGTGGCATACAGAGAGAAGGGTACCCAGGCTGAGGTTGTCTCACTCGGGGTGGTATTGGTGGGTAAGGGGAAGCAGGGTAGGCTAGCGCTGGAGTTGGAGCTGGCTGAGCACTGAAATTTTTGATGGGGGGAAGTGGAGGGGCTCGTCTGGGCAGTGCGATTGGAGCACTGTCGGGCTCTCTCTGGAGTGGAGCAGGTGTAGAAACTGGTTCGGTATGACGAGGGACCTGGACAAGTGCTGGTGATTTTAGCACCAGTTCCTGCAGTTTCTCGATCTTCACCCTCCTCAGGTGAGCCAGTTTGCGCTTGCTCTGGTACTCATCAATAAAGCCATCCAGGGGTACAGCACCATCAAGGAAAGAGTCAGCCATGTTCTGTTTAAGGAAGAAAGGGATTAGGTAAATTTACACTTAAAGCTGCCATGATTGGGAGGCAGTTTAAAGACAGCTGTCAGATATGATAACTTATTTTGACAAATTTGCAAATTTATATCCTTCTCAGCAGGTCATAAAATGAAAAAAGAAAAAAAATTTATGTTACGGGAGTGGGGGAGGAGGGAGTCGAAAAACAACAAATAGAAATAACAATTCAATAAAAACCCTAAAAATCTAAACAAGTATGTTCTGTACGGTTTTAGGGTACGTGTCCATATAGCATTTTTTTCTGGCAGAAAAAGCGCTGGCTTCATCTGAATGCTTCAAAAAACGCTGCGCATCAGTTTTGTTCCTATGACAACAATATCTTGAAAACATACCACCATACAGTATGATTGGTTTCCTGAAAAGTAGTGACAGTGACGACACCAACAACTTTCAGAAACGTTCGGAGATTTTTAACTTGGAGCTTTAAACTATAAGGTGGAACTAGATGCCCGCTTGCAGCAGCATGCACTCTCTCCTCATTTGGAAAAAAAAAAAAAGCAGCTGCCACTCAAGTAAAAAATATGCCATGTGGTTAGTTAAGGCGATTCTCCTTAGCTAACACACATACATAACATACTTAAAAAAATAGCTAATTTACTATTTTTAAGCTCACTTTTCCACAAAAGAGCCAAGTTTTTCCTTAGCAAGCAAACATTATGAACAACAAACAAAAGAAATGACCATGAATTTTATACCACGATCATTACAATGACAAGCTTTCCCATGCAGTTAAGGAAATGTACTTCATAGGACAAATTCTTTGTTCTGGGTTTGACAACACAACAGGTTATGGTTGGTAGTCACATGTTATCTAGGCCATTAATCCCCCTGAATTATCAAACAGCTGAAAAAAATGTCACGGCTTGTAAAATGAACCCATGACAGTGAAAACAGAGAATTGGGACTGGTGCTGAATACCCGCAAGGCTCATGTGGTAAATGGTTGGTGGAAATGGTTACCTCTGTTTCTTCCTCAATTTTGGCTCCTTCTGCCTGCAACAACGCAAGTAACGTGTCCAAGGACGTGTCACCAGACCTGTGGTCTGTGAAGAAAAAAATGAAACACACATGATATTTCCAATCAGCAAGAAGGACCGTGTTGGAATGTTCAAGATCCCACAAAGGAGACCGTAAAATCTAGTGTTGCTTGGATTTCAAGACCAGGACGAGGCTTCTAATGTGATTTGGCATGTGCTGTGTGAGGTTTGTGCTGTTCCAAAGTTGCCCGAGAGCCTGAGGTGCAGTAATGGACCAGCTACAATGCCCAAAGTGCTGATCAGGTTTCTCTGTAGCCAGTTACATCTAAACCATAGGGCAATGATGCAGCACAGCTGAGTTTCTGATGCATGTCTGCAGTACCCTTAATGTTGAAGAGTCTCAGGGGCTAAAAAGAGCAGCCCCTTAAATATTAAATGAATGTCAGATAATCAGTGACCTTGTTCACTCCTCAATTAGAAGTTTGAAAGGCTGGTATTCTTGTTCAGTTAAACCAGAAAGTGGTATAATGACATTCAAAAAGCACAAGACAATGAATCTCTTTGTTAGTGTTGTGTCATACATAATCATATTGTGGGCAAGATCTGGTACCACATTCTACTAGAGAACTTCAAAAGCTGAAATGGGTTAGTTGAAGTCAAATTGATATAACATGTTCTGCAAACAGCAGAGAAAAAAAAAAAACAGGTTAGGATGGACCAAGTACCTCCTTCTCCTCCAGGCAAAGGAAAAACTCTTGTGAATTTATTTGGATATCCAGGAAGGGATTTCTCACTCCCAGCGGCCCAAGTTAGTGGCTATATTCTACGGCTGCATGAAAATGACCTAATTTTAATGGGTTAATAAACTGATGGGGGGGGGGGGTGAAGCAAGCACCCATGGGAAGTTTACTTGGATTTTCCCCTCTTTGGACAGAGAAATGTGTTCACAACGTGGTCTATGAGGGCACGATTAAAGTCAAACTACCACTGCTCTCTAAAATAATAAGTCACAACCAGTAAAGTCCAGCTAACTTAACAGGTCCCATCATTTTGCTTACCCTGATATAAGACACTTGATGAATGAATGGTGTGAAAAATATGTCCTTGAAAAATCACAGAAATTTAAATGAGATGACCATTTGCCTGTATCAAAACCAGTTTTGGTTCCTGCTCTACATGTTTCAAAGTATG
>JAOVYU010000034.1:16123809-16138578 GCA_025674565.1 Synodontis membranacea
AGTCAAAAGACCAAAATATGGACTTTTTTCATACTACTGAGAAACCACACACACACACTTAAAGGGACATACACAAAGACACATTCATCCCCCATACTCCAAAATTCAGGCTTACCTCATCTTCACTCTCCTCTCCTCCCCTGACATTCTTCTTTTCCTTCTTCCCTCCATCCTTCTTCTTGTCATCCTTCTTCTTCTCTTCCTTCCCGGGTAGGAGATCGTCGAGCCAGGCCAGGTCGTGCTGAGAGAACACCATGTCGAGCATCTTGCGCACCAGCATCAGGCCTAGGATCTGAGACACGAACACAAACCTCTTTACTGTCACATACACAGACATGCAGTGACATTCATCCAAGATTTCACAACTCAGTGTCCTGAAACTGCATATAACATATAGCATCATGTGAACTACGGTATATGTGTTAAGGATGTGAAAATAAAGGTATTTAAAAATCACATGTGAAAATAACTGAATTATGTGTAAAATTCACATGAAAATGAATCATTTGAAAAAGTCGCATGGGGAAAAAAAAAGTTAATCACTTGAAAAAGAAACGTGATAAATGAATCATCTGAAAAATTCATGTGAAAATAAATGAATTGTTGGAAAATGTCACGTGTGAAAATTAATCATTTGAAAGTCAAATGATGAAAAAAAAATTAATCACTTGAAAAAAAATCTCAGGTGAAAAGGAATCATTTGAAAAAGTCACATGAAAATAAATGAATCATTTGATAAAATCACGTGGGAAAAAGTGAATCACTTGAAAATGAAACGTAATAAATGAAACATTTGAAAAAGTCATGTGAAAAAAATGAATAACTTGAAGAAGTCACTTGTGAAAATGAATCATTTGAAAAAGTCATGTGAAAATAAATGAATCATTTGATGAATTCACATGTGAAAAAGAATCATCTGAAAAAGTCACATGTGAAAAAAAGTTAATCACTTGAAAAAGAAACGTGATAAATGAATCATCTGAAAAATTCATGTGAAAATAAATGAATTGTTTGAAAATGTCACGTGTGAAAATGAATCATTTGAAATTCACGTGTGGAAAAAAATTAATCACTTGGAAAAAAAATCACAGGTGAAAAGAATCGTTTGAAAAAGTCATATGAAAATAAATGAATCATTTGTTAAAATCACGTGGGAAAAAAGTGAATCACTTGAAAATGAAACGTGATAAATGAATCATTTGAAAAAGTCATGTGAAAAAAATGAATAACTTGAAGAAGTCACATGTGAAAATGAATCATTTGAAAAAGTCATGTGAAAATAAATGAATCATTTGAAAAAGTCACGTGAAAATAAATGAATCATTTGATAAAGTCACACGTGAAAAAATGAATCACTTGAAAAATTCACATGTGAAAAAGAATCATCTGAAAAAGTCACATGTGAAAAAGAATCATTTGAACAATTCACATGATTTGTGTGCAAAAAATACCATATGAAAATTAAAACCTATGAACAATTAACCTGCGATAAGTTATTTTTCACATGATTTTTCCCCCAAATGATTCACTATGATTTTTGATACTGAACTCTTCACTGAAAAAAAAATGAAATCAGTAAACCCGGACCATAACGGGGAAGATGATGGCGAGGAAAGTGGATTTGAGGATCCAGAGGACGGAAAGGCAGACGACCTGCAGCACCGTGAACAGGTGAACTCTCCTGAGTGGAACATGGCGCAGGTAGGTGTAGTCTGGCTGGTGCTTCGCTGGCATCAGGAAAAGCTTGACCCTGTCCCAAAACTGCGGCACGAAAGGATAAATGTGTCAGTCATTCACCAAAAGTCTTGGACACTTATCCCTGCTGAATTTTTAAAAGTATATTGTAAAGTGACCTGCTTACCTGGATGCCCCCAAGAGAAGCGACACCCATGTAGAGAAACACGCCATAGAGCACAGGCATTGGGATGAACTGAGGACAGAAAATGGCACTAAATACTGCACATCAATTAGCATTCAGTCACACCATACGCTGAATAAAGCACTTCAATATATTGATTTTTCAGACCAAAATACTTGGGCGCTATTTTATAAAATGGCACATTTGCACTTGAATGGAACACTCGCTACGTTGGCGTCAATCATCACTGCCAAATCCACTCCTCTGCCATCCTGAACAGGTAAAGGAAGGCTGACATTTCCAGTTTGGAGCGATTAGAGACCCCTTTTTTTTCCCTCCCCATTCTGTGCCAGCTGGATCTACTTGTTCGTTTGAGTTAGGGTTATAAATATGGAAACCTACCAGGGTTCGAGTTATTCTTAGAGCGAGGCCATTATGTTCTGTTTAATTAGCCGTCCTCCGAGTTACGCTGATATAAATCTGCGTTTGCGTTCTTGTCGTGAAAGCTTACAAAGCATGTAGCGTGACCTTACCTGCAGAATCGGGGCGAGGAAGATGGAGACTCCGGTTAAGATGAAGACGAGCATTCCTGTCAGTCGCTGCTCCCTTTAGATCAGAAATAATGTAGAAGGAGGCAAAAAGAAACTCAGTTGCAGGGTCAGGATACTGTATATTAGACCAACTTTACAACACAGTGCTGCTGAATTCTGTATTTTGATTGGTCAAATAATGTTGCATTAATTTCCTACGTTCCTACCAATCTATTACTTTTCAGAACAATTATTGTTAGTACTTTGTAACACTCAGTAAGACTTAAGAAAGCTAGAACCATAAACCATACAAGGATTCATTACAGCAGAGTATTAATGTCTGAGTCCACTACCAAGCAGGATTTTCTTTTTAATTTAAATCGTTTATCAAAAACTCGATTTTGTCAGATTTGCTCCAGCATTTTTCACTCATACAGTGATAAAAGTGTCACTTGAAGCATGTGGAATGAAATATGTGGTGTGACAGCGATTGCTGAGGAGTAATCAGATGCTGTGATTTAAACTTTATTAATATTTCAAAACAAAGCAAAAGGCTGATTTATCTCAGCTTCAAATAACTGAATGGTATCTGAGTAAAATAATGCATTAGTATTAGTGCTAGTAATAGTATTAGTATTAGTAGTAACTACTGTAGCTTCATGACAACCCTCTGTATAGATTGTTCTCATCCAAACCACAAAATCCACTTTGACAGAAATCATTGTGAGTGTGTATACCTCACGCCCAGAAACTGCGGCTGTTCTCCCGGGGCGTTGGACTCGCTCTCCATTTTGAGTGAGTCAATGTGAGCGATAGAGATGACTGTAGCTGCTACATACCATGGCAGCCCCATAAAAGAGCAGGTGACCATCAGGATACCCACCCAGAACAGGTCCAAATGGTACCCGCATCCTTTCTGTTCGAGAGGACACAAAAAAAAAAAAATGGTAAAACACTGCAGCTTGTGTGCTAATATTCACACTGAATAAATTCACACTGATTCTAACCTGCCCAGAGATCAGTTCTGGGGAAATACTGAGTACTTGAGTTGTGTGGAGTGTTTTATTTTTGTTGTTGTTTTATGCACTCACTATCATATAAAAAACTTTTAATGATATAAAATATAATTACTTTCAAATAAAATCCTTTGCATTCTCACAGAAATTCTCACATTCACATAAAAAGCTCTCATGATTATACATAAAGCTCTGAGATTTATGTAAGACCATCATTCATTCACATACAAAGCTCAAATATTCATAAAACGCTCTCACATACACATTAAATGCTCTCACACACTTATAAATTGCTCTCATACATATAAAATGCTCTCACATACATAAAATGCTTTCACATACTTATAAAATACCCTCATACACATAAAACGCTCTCACATACATAAAATGCTCTCGCATACTTATAAACTGCTCTCACATATACATAAAATGCTTTCACATACTTATAAAATGCCCTCATACACATAAAACGCTCTCACATACATATACTGTAAAATGCTCTCACATACATAAAATGCTCTCACACACTTATAAAATGCTCTCACATACACAAAATGCTCTCGCTTTCTTATAAAATGCTCTCACATACACATAAAATGCTCTCACATACTTATAAATTGCTCTCGCATACACATAAAATGCTCTCACATACTTATAAATTGCTCTCACATACACATAAAATGCTCTCACATACTTATAAATTGCTCTCACATATACATAAAATGCTTTCACATACAGTACTTATAAAATGCTCTCACACACATAAATGCTCTCACATACTTATAAAATGCTCTCAAATACTTATAACATGCTCTCACACACATAAATTGCTCTCACATACTTATAAAATGCTCTCACATATACATAAAACACTCTCATATACTTATAGATTGCTCTCACATATACATAAAATGTTTTCACATACACATAAAATGCTCTCACATACTTATAAAATACTCTCACATACTTATAGATTGCTCTCACATACACAAAAAATGCTTTCACATACTTATAAAATGCTCTCACATACTTATAAAATGCTCTCACATACTTATAGATTGCTCTCTCATACATAAAATGCTCTCACATACTTATAAAATGCTCTCACATACTTATAATATGCTCTCACACACATAAATTGCTCTCACATACTTTATAAAATGCTCTCACATACACATAAAATACTCTCACAT
Organism: Synodontis membranacea; assembly: GCA_025674565.1. NCBI lineage: Eukaryota > Metazoa > Chordata > Actinopteri > Siluriformes > Mochokidae > Synodontis > Synodontis membranacea. The sequence continues at coordinate 16,128,407 of JAOVYU010000034.1, forward strand.
ACTTATAGATTGCTCTCACATATACATAAAATGCTTTCACATACTTATAAAATGCTCTCACATACTTATAAAATGCTCTCACATACACATAAAATACTCTCACATACTTACAGATTGCTCTCACATATACATAAAATGCTTTCACATACTTATAAAATGCTCACACATACTTATAAACTGCTCTCACATACACATAAAATGCTCTCACATACATATAAATTGCTCTCACATCTTATAAAATGCTCTCTCATACACATAAAATGTTCTCACATACTTATAAAAAGTTCTCACATTTATATAAAAACTGTTGTTTTAACAATACATGTTTAAACAGCTACATAGAAATTCTAATAACATGCTTCACAATTCACATTTTCATGTAAATCACATTTATACACTCACAAAATCATTACTCTCGCATCCATTCTTTTCACCTCATATTTTTGCACGTGCATCACAGTAGTTCGGGAAAATGTAATCATTTACCTTCAGTTTGTTCTCTTTCCTGTTGACGATGACGGCACTGATCTGCTGGTCCATGAATAAAAGGATTGTGACGAGGAGAGCGGGCACGAAGCTAGCCAGATAAACCCACCATGGGTTCTTCCCAAAGGGCATGACGATCCAACCACGGTCTGGACGTGTGGGCTGCATGACGGAAAACGAAAAAGTCGGAAAACGAGTCAGAGAATCTAAGTCAACAGAAGCCAAGAATCATGTTCCAGTTCTTTCTTCTTGGCTAAATTATGTAAGTGTAGGATTTTTTTTAGCAGCTTTTCATGCAGTCTATATGAGTGTAAGATCTTTCACCTTGAACTCGGTAGGCACGATCAATTTAGGGGTCTTCAGTCCCATGAGCATGTCCAAACCCACAAAGGTCATGATGGACATGAAGATGGAGAAGTCGCTGATGAGCTTCCTCATCTAAATAAATAAAAGGACACATCAGTTTTCCTTTTCCTTGTGGATGCATCTGTCCAAATCTTTTTTCATCACGTTGGCGAATGAATATCCAGAAACATACGTCACCATAGATACTTTCTGGTAGTTGATTTACATGCTTTAATTCCCAGCATGTCAGCTATTACCTTTACTGATATACAGTATTTTAGGAGAGATGAATTGCAACCCTGCAGCTTTATCCATCCCTGTTACCAAAGCAACCAACACAGTACCGATAAGTAAACCGATATCGGAGCAGTGACGCTGAGATGAAAAATCTTTTCTTATGCATTGCTTAATAATTTAATTAAGAATCTTTTGACTTAGAGATTGAATTCAAACTGCATCTTGATCTCGGGGCAGAGATACAGCGCACGGCTGAACGGATAAAAAACAAAAAAGATCCACTCAGAGTTTAACAGTTTAAAAAATATATCTTTTTGTATGTTTATGATTTTTCTTGTATTTGTATTTATTCGCTGCTTGAATTTTAAGACATTAGTTGTTCTAAAAACTTTCAAACATGACCTTTTTCACAATCATACATTATTTGCTATCCGGTATACAGTAGTCCCTATTCTGTACCAATCACAACTCGGGTCATTCATCAACATATCAACATGGAAATCTGGTCATTCATCAACACTGACCTCTGAAGCTGTTTTTATTTTTTTTCTCTCTCTCTCTCTCTTGCTGTACTGAACTACATCAATGGCACAATTCTTTATATTATATTTAATATACTTTATTATACTTCATATATTTAAATACTTTATATTTATATTCTTTATATATTTTATTATGAAACAAACCTCCAATTCGGAGCAGAATGTTGGTGCAGATTTACTCTCACAATTTGTAATTCACCTCTGATACAACTCTGGGTCATGTACCAGACTTAAACCCCTAGAGTGCCTAAAGCTGTAATTGCTTTCTAATCAAGTAAATGTTGCTCTTGTGGCCCTTCTACAAAGTATGAACAACTGGCAACGTTCCAGTGTCTCCATGTATTTGGCCAGAACTTCCAATAAAAGTGAGCAGGACGTATGTCTTGGATGCTGCTCATATAAGAGTCTGTGGGATCTACTGCACTTCTGGTCTTGCAAGGTTCACAATTGTCTCCATTTGCATGTATGAACAGAAGACCCTAAGAGCCTTTTTAGGTCAACCAATAATTATCTCTAACTGATAATCCATTGCAGATTGGGAGTCTAGGGAAGAGGGCTGTCAATCAGATATACTCATTAGAATATTAGGCCACACCCACATAGCTCTCAAATCAGACCGCGATAAACAATCCCGTTTTAAACCCCTAATATTAAGGGTATTATATAAGCTCGGTGTTATCGTCAGTACAGGTGACTTTCAATAAAAAAAAAAAGAAAGAATGACATTTTCTCCCCCCCCTCCACCCTTTTTCCTTTTCCTGCTCGCACCTTGGTAGGGAAGTAGCGGCTAAATTTGAATTTCTTCAGCGAGACAGTCATGGAGTAGGTGCCGAAGAACAAGATGAAGGACATGAGCGCCAAATCTGGGATGAACTTGCAGGAGCTTCCAACCAGCTGGCCGCCGTATTTGAGACACTCTTTCTTGCTGAGCTGACTCCAGTCGAGAGCTGTTATATTCATCTGGGAGAACACGGCACAGAGAGAAAGAGAGAGAGAGAGAGAGAGAGAGAGAGAGAGAGAGAGAGAGAGAGAGGTCATGATGAACGTGAGCTCCATTCGTAAAATCTAGATAAAACCCAGACACAAGGAAGATTTAATCCACTTTCATCATAACACCTTTCAGGATCACTCGAGACTCGCCCCATTTGAATATAAATGAGAGTCATTTAAAGACTCGAATTGGAAGTTTGTGAGGCTCGATCCCTTCAGTCTTAAGCCTGAACAATTTCAAAAAGACACACACTCAGAGAGAAACACTTACACCGAACAGAGCAGACGCATTATTGAGCACAGGAACTACACCACCGAAGAGCATTGAAGCCACTAAACAAACAAAGAGAAAATGATAGGAATTAACAGAATGGAGGGAGGAAACAAATTTGAGATGGGAATTGCAATTTGTTGTTCAAACGCATCACATCTGTGCGCTACAAAAGCCAACAGATGGGCTTGGAGTAGAAATTACAATCAGGGAATTTTAATTGTGGTCTTCAAAATCTCCAAGCTTCCAAACTGAGACAGAGAGAACAAAAAAAAAAACATCTCGGAATTTCATTGGTATGCAGCACAGGGCAGATAGTACGGGGTTTGCCTTTGATTAAAAATACATGTGTCAAGCATAGACAAATCCAAAAGGGCAAACCACAATCAAAAGTCTGTAGGTAAAGTCTCATGAGATCAGAACACAGATTTAACTTTGCTTATACTACAGCACTGTTGAATTCTGGATTCTGATTGGACAGAGGGACATGAATGGTCTAATATTTATAACAGCTGTAATCTAAGGGATAAAAGGATATTTCACAATGTTAAATGTAACCATAAAGGGATAAAAAGGATGTTTTGTTGTCATTCAGTAAATTAAAACTCCGAATCATTGACAAACTGATGTGGTATACTGTAAGAGGGAAAAAAATACATTATTATTAATGGAAAATAATCAGCATTGGTTCGGTAACACTAACTTCGTTTCACCACGTCACCTCTCATTGATTATTTTCCCTTAACAGCATGTCATGGGGTTTTTCTATTCCTTACTAATAAAGCCCAAAAAACAAAGTGCTCAGTTTTAATAGGAAAGTTCTGATTGGGAAAAAGTGGTTGTGCTTAGAAATCTAGGGTAAGTAATAAGGTAGTGACTGGGTTTTTAATCTGAATTTTGGCCAAGGATTCTGGAAAATGGAGTTTCTGTTGGTATATGATAACATGCTGCTTGTAAGGCGTGCATTAACTGCACAATCACACCAAGCTGATACTCACACATGCGGAACGGCGGCCATGTTTGCAGCAAAAACAAGCACAATGCAAATCAGTTAGAATATTTATTAATATACGGCTACTTCTAATCGATTCTAATTCAGATTCATGACTCTACAGATAGTGTACTTCACAGTGAAGCCTGGCTAATGTTAGCATGAATAAAACGCAAGCTGAACCTCACAAGTTTGCATCTTAAGCATTCAGAAGCTACATCAAATTATCATAAAAAAAAAAAATTGTTTTTTTGGTCTGAATGCTGGCCGCATTAATATCCACATCTAACTGTAATGTCTTTCCGACCAGCAGCTGATTCAAAACACGTGCTAAAGATTCCAGGCTAAATATTGCGAGCCAGAGCTTGTAAGTTTCAAGATTAGTTTGTACCATGCTAACTCAGCGAAACCAGGCGCCAAGAATGGACTCACTCGTGTCCGGTGCGACACATTCACACTTGTACGCTGTGATGAAGTCGGGCTCGAAGTCGGTGTTGATGGGGTAGAAGCTGAAGGAGCCAGCCATTTTCTTAATGGCGTCTGAGATGAAGATGAAAGAGATGAGGCTGGAGAAGCCCTCCTCGGTGAAGCGCGTCATATATTTGATGATGTAGCTGGCATCGGTGGCCACCAGGAAGAAGCACTGAATACACGAGTGTATGCCGATCCACAGCCTCAGCTCCATGTAGTCCATGCTGCTGCTCCTGAGACGTGATCAGTAAATCTACGGTATTGCGAGGCTCAAAGACATTATAGACGTTATATCTACAGTATAATGTATATATAAAACATGTATACACTTTTAGACAAAAGTTTTTTATCAGTTTAATCACTATTAGCTCAATAAACGAAATAAACTACTCACGGAATGTCAAGTAAATGAGCAATAACATTAATGCATTTCGCCAGTAAATGGGCGATGTTTCAGCTCCTCACTGAATGTGGTTTTAAAGCACACTTGACGAGTAAAGCTGTCCCGACTCGTAGATTGCAATCAGAAAATAAATATATTCCGCCGAATAAAAGCTGAACAGCATCTGAACGGCTCCCGAAAGAAACTTTTCTTCCATTTCAAATCAGGCCACCGAAAAAAAAGAAAAGAAAATGCTAATATAGTTGAGATTCAAACACTTTTGACTGGCAGTATCAGCTCGTTAAATTAATATTAATAGATTCACAGTTTGCTCATTTATCATTGATTAGGTTGAACGCGAAAGCAAAATTGTGGAAGAACCCGCAGGGAACCCATTCCGAGCGCAAATTTATGAATTTCAAAAAAAAAAAGTGCCTCAGCAGGTCAAGCACGCCTTCGGATTGCGGAGTGTCTGACGAATCACTGTTATTCATGCAGGTAACAAATGCGTCGAATCAGGAGGCAAATTAGTCACGGCTGAAGGAAAGCTGATGGCATCGCACACTGTGCCAAACGACAAGAGACTGATGAATGCCTGCTGGTGTGACAGAGCTGCGCTGAGCCCTAGAAAATGATCTCTTGGAATAATTATCAGATTGTCAGAGTCGTGTGCCGGGGTCGAAGCATGTAGATCACTCAAGATATGTTTAGCTTTGCATAGAAGAAACGAAGCTAGAGTTGTTCATATCTGATGCAAGGCTATCACTTTAAAAGTAATTACTCCCTATAAAAAAAAAAATAAAAATGTAGAGTTAATGTAGGTTTTGGTAGCTGACGCACTGCAGCGGCTTAGCTGCGTTACTGGAAGATTTAGCTGATGTTGTGCTTAGTTGGCGTTCTTCCATCGTTTAGTCACCATTTTTCCGTGACTAAGTGAGCCTTGACTTTTTAGGAGTTGTTCAGGGGTCACACAGGGTTTTGGGTCCTTTTTCCACTCCTTTCAGGTTACTGGCTTGTTTCCCTATTGTGTGCACCTGTTTCGTGTTAGTTAGTGAATTAATTTTTCTGTGTATATCCTGCTAGATCTGTGTTCAGCGCCATGTTTCCTGGTTTTGATCTTTGGCCCTTGCTTAATCGTTTTCCCATTGTTTTTCAGCTGTGCTTCCTGTTTGAAGTTTCCTGATAAACTGTTCATGTTCCCGAAGAACACGCCATGGATTACAACTATGAGTATTAACGACAAAGTGAGGTGCAAATTGGACAGATTAGAGGATAAGCCAGAGAAGGAGGGGAGGAAGGCCTTACTTGCTGAATTCGTAGAGCAGTTTCTCAAAGATAAGGATGGGTCCGGTAGAGCTGAGGATAATCAGGGGCTGACCGCCAAAAAGACAGAAGACTGTCCCGGCCAAGGCTGTACCCAGGAAACTTTCCATTACTCCCTGCGTGAAAGAAAAGAGAGGCAGGAGAGAAATCCAGATCTACTTGGAAAAAAAACCAGACTCACTACACATAATGAGCACGGGGTATGAAAGTAACTTCACTACGAATTGCTCTAGAAAGGTCTGTGCTGTACCTGGTAATTGTCTGTTGCGTCTCCCAGAAGGCCACCAAAGGTAATAGCATTGGTGATGCAGCCCAGGTATATAAACAGCACGGCTGAGACCGACTGGATGTGAAAACCCTCATAAAAGTCGCTGGGGAACCAGGGTAGTTTCCTTTTGATGTCCAGAAACAGACCTCCACAAAACCTATCACCCCCCCCCCCACACACACACAGGTTTCTAATACATAATTCAAAAGTGGTCTGTCTTCAGAATACACCACATTAAAAGCAGCTAGAGAGGACGAGAGAGGGAGAAGAAGGACAGACAGGCGTAGATAGATTTTCCGAGAGGAGAATAGTTAAGGACAGCACAGTATGCTGGCCTTCTGTTCGCTCGAACGCGTTCTCCGCTCACTTGTTTTTTTATGGCCTTATTTATCACCTTAAAATTACACTCTCTGGACATTTTGGAGCCATCTCCAATTACTTGCATTCCTCAGACTGGCCTTGCAACTGGCAAGTGAAGTGTTTCAGTGTTTTAAGGGGATCTGTTCAGCCTGAAGCACCCTCCAGTCCATCATAGGTCTGCTAACTGCCATTGCACTGCTGAGAGATAATTGGAACTTGCCTGCCAGTGTATGCCAGCTCTTCGCCAAGCTCATGTGGCACGGGCATCTCCTCATCCTCGGCGGTGCCGCCCCCGGCTCCCGCGACGCCATTCATCTGGCCCAGCTCGTTCAGAGAGAACACTGATTTCCTGTATCAGGGAGTAAGACCAGAGACTTGAAGTAGCTGAAGGATAAATGGTGCAGCAAATGGATAATCATTAACTACAAGCCTTCGGATTTGTAGCTCAAGCATGCCAGTGGCAATTAGTAAGCCATTTCCATGCAAGATTCATGCTCCAAAAATCATATACATTATGCATTACTGAGCATAAGGTGGCATTGGATTTTCCTCCTTAAATGCTTCTGATTACAAATAATATAATGTCATATATATGTAAAAGCCATGAAGAAATGAATTAATATGTTCAAAAAGCATGATTTCTTATTCATAGACACCCTTCAAAGAGCCCTTTGTTCAACTCCAGTAGCAGTGCTCAGAAAGACAAACAGGGTAAAAAGTAGAGATTAAAAAAAAAAAACCCACAATCTTCTTGGGATAAATGGCACAAAAATATCATGTTGTGCAAGCGGGATGTAGCTGGATGCCAAATTAACTCCTTTTCTCCTGGACTGGTGATGACTTACTGTAGGCTAACTCTTTATGTTAAGAATGGTCCAGTACACTTCTTTAAATAAAGAGCTAGCCTAAGCATGCACTGAGAATGGGAGTAAACTTCACTGGGCTAATGAACTGTAATCCTATTCTCTGTGCATGCAGCCCTCTCAATAAATCGGGAATACAGTTTGAACTATTGCCTGCGTTATTGTAAATATAGGACTAAACTATACAAAAACCACAAGCAGGTCACTCAAGGAAAAAGAAGAAATAGAGCTACAGAGCGTAAGATTAATCTACAGTGACCACAACCATGCTTGTAATGTACAGCAGGTTTGGTGTAAAGGGCCAAAAAGCAGTGCTGATGAGAAAGTAGCGTACCCAGAGCAGCTAGTGTTAAATGAATCCAGAGAAAAATGGCTTCACCTCTTGTCAGCAGAGGGCACTTTTTTGGGTGGCTCGATGCGAATTTTGGGGTCCCACTCGCCAGGTGGAAGCACAGTCACCTCATCCAGGAACTCATCGATACCTGCAATCAGGTCCTCTCGGTCCCGGGCTTTATACGCCACGTCACTAAAGAGCTGGAGATGACACCTTCAGAGTTACTATGCTGTTTTTTTTGTTTTTTTTTTATCTATGTTGAATTCATACTGGATTTTATGCTTACTTCATCGACCATTAGTGTAGCAATAGCTCGGCCAATTTCGTTGTAGGACTTGGCTTTGCCAGGGGGCCCCAGAAGCACGAACAAAAACCTGTAATAAGAAAAGTGAAAATTAACAACACACTCACATTCCAAATTGGATATCTGGATCAAGGTATCAAGAAATTGGAAAACCACAGGACGTCAGACTTAATGATGGTACCTGGTAGGCAAGGATTAACAATAGTAAAGAATGTTAATGGTACAGTAATAATTGGTGGGCTGCAGGACGTTGGAATAGATTGGCAACAGAGCCACCAGCTGGGTACCAGGAACTTGATCCAGAGTGGAAGTTTTAGTGATTAGTGAGTTCCTGGACAAGGTATGTTTGAAATATGGTGTTTTGTAGGTACTTGTACCTTGAAAAAAAAGTGGCGAAAGTTTTGTGTGGTGGATATTGGGAACTTAATATAGAGTGGTACATGAGGTACTTGGTGGACACCAGGACCTTGCTCTTGAATTGTACATGTGGTACTTGGTGGGAATTGGGATCTCGACAGAGAATTGTAAATGTCGTATTTAGCGAGAACCTTAATAGAGAGAGGTAAATGTGGTACTATGTGGAGAAATGGGAGCTTTTTATGAAATGTTAAATGTAGTAGGCTTGGGATCCTGGGACATTAATACAGTGTGCAATACGTGGCACTTGATGGAAACCAGAACCTTGATCTGAAGTGAAAAATATAGTGCAGGGTGGGTTCTTGGACCTTGATAGGGAGTGGTAAATGTGGTATTTGGCCAATACTGAGACATTGGTACCTACTAAGTATTTATTATTTAATACTAATTTATTATTGAATATAATATAAATATATTTTTCCATACTACGGTCTCAGTACTCACCCACGCAGTGGTAAATGTGGTACTTGGTGGGTACAGAGACCTTACAGAATGGTAAATGTAGTACTTGTTAGTTCTTGTTATGGAGTGTAAATATGGTACTTGGTGGGAAGTGGTATCTTGGAAAGAATTAGTACTAACTGTACCTAGTGGGCACTGGAACCTCAGTCAGGCCTCCTAGTGTTGTGGCCTGTGCGAGTCGTACAAATGCCACAAAGGGTTTTTCAAGGAAGTCCACCTCACCAACAAGCACGTTGGAGGCCTCTGCATCCCTCGGGATCTTCTTCATGAACTTGTTCTTTAGCTGCAGTCATAGTTAGCAAAGTCAGTGTCAGATATAAACGTCAGTATTAACATTAAGAAAGTGATTTATCTTTATTATCTAATTTCAAAGTTGGTATAGTGCTTTTCTGTATCGGTGTGAAAAGTGTTGCACTATTTCGAAAAAACACACTCCAGGTTTTATTCAGCATGCTTTAGAGAAGATTATGTACTGTAGAATAACTTGCATTACAGATAAGCAGGCCTTAAAATTTTTTTTTGGTATTGGTTTCGAAATAATTGCCCCCCCTTTGCAATTACCTACATCTGCCTTCCAACCAGTTGCTACTGAAACATGAAATTAACCAGGAAATAGTCTAGTTGCCATGACAATCATGCAGTAAACCCTGTGTCCCTGTTCAAACAGTGTGTGTAAATGTCAGAGTATGTGACGCATATAGTCTAACATACGCTCACTAATGCACATGCATATACACAGTCATATGTGCACAAGAGGATCACTGAATATATACATAGTGTATAGACTCTCCTGATCTGGAATACCTGGTCGGTGCTTGGTGTGTCCGCAATGTCGTTCATACTTCTGCTCTGGGCGTGACCTGTAACACACAGGGGTACAGAATATACGAAATATTACTATTTATAGTAATGAATCCCTTACGCGGAAATAACAAGACGGGACTTCTAATAATGAATGTAAATTGCACTCAATTGATGAGCTAAGAGCCACAATATAACAGTAAGACAGTATAATATAGAAATAATCACTTTAATCTTAGTTGCAAACATACACACGTGGACAAAATTGTTGGTACCCTTCAGTCAATGAAAGAAAAACTCACAATGGTCACAGAAATAACTTTAA
>JAOVYU010000034.1:16185857-16196032 GCA_025674565.1 Synodontis membranacea
ATTTCATAGTTTGCAAGAAATGCATACAACTGCAGTGTCGAACTTTAGGCCACGCCCCTTATCTGAGTCTAATATCTAATATATATATATATATATATAAACTCTTGGCCATAAGCTTTCCATCCTTAACATCAGACATCATACATGGCTCAGTTAGTCGGGTATGTTTGCAGGTGTTAAGGGTGTAAATATCTCTTCTTTCCCCTGATATATTGAGATACACTTCACTGTAGATTAGCACACTTGTCCTGGTCCTTTGTATGCTCCTGCGGGTTCTCGACGCAGCCCGAGACAATCCTGACAATGTGTTGTTAGCCAAAAAAAAAAAAAAATGCTGCACATTCGCGAAGATAAAACCTCGGCGTTGCTGTCGATGTGCGCGTTCTAATTAAAGCTGAAAAGCCCGAGATGAGGCGGCAGCGCACACAAATCATCTTAATGTATGCCTCTCTGTGTTTCAAAAGTGGAGCAGTTTAATCCATTCTGCTCCTGCTTTGTGAAAAGCCTGGTTCAGTTTACGCACATGAACAGAAGCACACCAAGGCTTTTCATGACCACAAAGGAATTTCCTTTAGGACAAAAAAGAAGCAGAAGAAGAAGATGGGGCAGAAACCATTTCAGAATTTTAAAAGGCGCCTAATTAGCCGCTCATTACTGTACAAATTGCTATAAGTGATCGTGCACGGAACAGGAGGGTTTGTTTCTTGCAAATAAACACGCATAAATTATTCCGGGGGCATTTAAGGTAATCTGCGAATCAGTGCGAGACAAGGTATGTATTATTCATAGGAACAGATAGAGATAAGAGCAAGAGGAAATGTATTGTATGATTTATGAATCGAGCTATGTATTAAAACGCCTAATTAGCTTTCTTTGCGTTTCAGGGTAATTGAAGCTCTTTGTATTCTTCGGTTCAAGTGAAGCATCCAATGATCTTTGCCTCAAGCAAGCGTCTGCATCAACTACTTTACTGTATCGTGGGCCGTGTTTTTTTTTTTTTTTTCTGCAGAGAGAGACTCAGTGCAATAATAGGGTGCTTGCCATGACTGAAATGAGAGGAAATGAATTGAAAGCACTGTGAAACGGTTCAAAGGGTCAGACCGAGAGCGAGCATGGCGCTACGTTTCAGCCCATTTAAGATGGTTTCGCCTGATTTAATAATAATGGAATAAGACACACGGTGGCGACGGTTATAGCTGTAGTATGAACACAATTGAAAAAAAGGTGGACCTTTGTAGCACATGTGCTGGAAGGCACTTTACAGGTTGGTCACACGGTTCATCTTTTTTTGCGTTAATTATATACTCACAGCTCCCCGCTTAAAGAAATCTCAGATATAACAGGACCAAGCTGTGCAAGCTGTAATCAGAGACCCACGGCATCATGTTAGTCTTTATATTTCGAATTTGTAAATGGTCTCTTGCTTTCAGGCTACATTGTGTTCCGTCGGACAGCAAAGAAAACGCAATTTCCTTCTTCAGTCGGCATTTTCTATCCCCTTTTAAAGGAAAGTGTTTGTGTTTAACGAGGGTAAGTGTTTGGCAGAACTTTATATCTTTAAGGTACGTAACTGGACCATAAGAACCACTGACGTAAAAGCCAATTATTAGTACAATATGTTCGATGGTAACAATAACAACAAGGAAAGGTACATCTTGGCATCTTTATTTCCGAGAGTGTATGGGTGGTCCCGTCGCACTGATGTACCGGATCAGAAGGGTGCCAATACTTTGTGCAACACAAGCGACGAGCTACAATCAGTAAATCTTCAAGTAGTGAGGTGCTGCATCATGAAAGGTTCTTTACCGACTGAGATTCGAGTGGTCTGCAGGAGTCTATCATTTAAGTCATTTTCTGCTTTGCAGTTTCTCTGTAACATGACAGATTGTGTTTTGAGGACCTTTTGAGGATCTTCTACAATAGCTCCAAATATAAAATGTATGATGCTTCATTCATTTCGTAATCGGTGCTAAATTGTTGTGTTTTATTCCTTACTTGTATATCAGTATGTTGGAACCTAATTTCTGGCGTCACGGTAAACATCGAAAACTCTCGATCTTGGCGTCTAACACTTCATTTGGCCAAACGGAGGAACAACAAAGCGTAGCAATCTCACAGCCCTGCGCCGTCTCTGCTTTATCTGTAAAACAGGCAAGCTGTGAGAGTCAATGGTAGACGTGGATTTGTCTCAGATGAGGTGCTGTTTGGCCAAATATCGAGTTGCACCAGTCGATACACGTCACAAGAGCAGATACAATCATGGACATATCGACGTAACCCAGAATCTAACTCGGTGGAATCGGCTCCGAAATGATTGCCATACTTCAGTAAAATTTAGTGCAATTCATCGTTTCCACTGAGACCGCTGGAAGCTTTTCTCTAATAAAACCTTACGGTATGTTTAAGACCACACATAGTGTATTGTGAGTATTAGTATTCTATCTTACAGGGCAAAATGATTTATTAGTCAGTGCTGAAAATAAATTCAAGCACGTTGTTGTTCTTTAAAAAATTCCATGAAGCATGAGCGGGGGCCAATAATTCTGGAGCTAATTCCAAATATGCAAGGTGATATTATTTTGAAAATTGGAGGATTTTTGCAGCAATGTTAAAATATATATATATATGTATGTATGTATAGGCATGTCTTACATTACAAGAGAAGATGTAATGGCTACACCTGAACTTATGAACCTGTGTTGGTGAATGCTGTGCTTTTTTTTTGTCGTTCTTTGCAGGTACATGGCCATCATCCACCCCCTAAAGCAGCGGCTCTCGTCCACGCAGACCAAAGTGATCATTGGTGTGATCTGGATGCTCGCCTTCCTGCTCGCCTTCCCACAGTACTACTACTCCGATGTGGACCAGCTACCCGGTCGCATCGTCTGTTACATCGACTGGCCCGAATACACCGTCATGGACTTCAAGAAAATGTAAGCGTGACACTGCTGTTTATCTGATGGAAATTTCTGGTCTTAGCGAAGCATATCTTGGTTGGTATGGAGTGTACGATCTTTGCTGACTGTCAGTTACAGTATGGTGAGCAAAACTACTGTTATCAGTTTGGTCCCAATCAGGGAGAAGTTTACATCCTTACAAGGCTCATGCTATATTTATGAATTACTAGTTATCCCACTAGAGCACAAATTACAGCTTGAGGGTTTGGGTTGCTGTTCATAGTTGAAGGTCAGGATCCAAGCGGACGGCTCCGAAGGGGCTCTCAAACCTGCGCACACAAAACTGAAATCTCTAAATAAAATATCTTTAAAAGTGAGAGGGTTTGTACAAAGTAAAGGTGTTAATAATGATTTGCAAATGTCATAAAATTGATCCGAGAGTGTCTGAGGGGGGGGGGGGGTCTTGTTCCGGTTCCTGTGAAAATCAGAAAATCAATCAACTGCAAGAAGTAAGCCAGACATGCCCTGTACTTCGTGGTGTAGAATTTTATTATTTTTTTTTTTTTTTGCAAAGCAGCAGATGTCTGAAATCGTTTTTTTCTTGAATAGTATTTCAGGCATACAAATTAGTAACATGAAGAACTAGCCTTGTTGGCGGTGGTGGCATTCACATCAGCTCTACTGGTATCCAGTTCTACTTGCTGTTTTTTTTTTTTCCTCCATAGTCAGGGAATTTGGGACCATGCAGAACATTTCAGCAGATGGATTCCTTTTCTCAGTGGGTTTCAAGTGAATAAGCGAGAACCACTAACCCTCCAAAGCACGTTTGAGGAATTCAAATGAGATTGAAGTCATTTGCCATTGCATTCATGTACAAGTATGTGAAATAGGAAAATAACTCATTAGAACAGCTCCTTTCCTGTATATACTGTACGTAAAGTCCCTGGCACAGTAGGTATAGTTTCGCTAATGTGTTGTGGTCGTCCTGCCTGATCGCAGACGCTCCGGGTCCAAGAAGCGCAAACAATTTATGTTCAAATTCTTTAACCGTGCTCAAAAAAATTGTGTTGATTATTTTAAAGGACTGCCTTTGCAAAGGTTTCTCAGATACACGATATGGCCAAATATGGTTTGTGGGTACCCAACCGGCACACCAATATCTGGTTCTTCTTTAAACTTTTGCCACAAAGAACAAACAACACAATTGTCTAGGATGACTTTGCATGCCATAGCATTACAATTTCAATTCACTTTAACTAACAGGCTCAAACCTGTTCCAGCATGACAATGCCCTTGAGCACAAAACCACTCCATGAAGACGTGATTTGCCAAGGTTAGAGTGGAAGTGATCTGCACAGAGCCCTGACCTCAACCCCACTGAACACCTTTGGGACTAACTGGAACGCCGACTGCACCCCAGACCTCCTCAGACCCCAACATCAGTGCCTGACCTTACTGATGCTCTTGTTAGCTGAATGAGCACACTCCAAAATCTTATGGGAACAAATCTGGAACGGAATGTTCCCCAAGCACATACAGTATTTTTTGAGATGATCGGGTGTCCACAAACACGTGTCCCTCTATAGTAATTAGATAACCTCAGCGACGTCCATTGAGAACGTGCTTACGGTGTTACAGTGGAATCTACCTTTTCATCCAGTACCCATTTTTTTTGCATGTCTGGCTAATTAAGTAAATGGCCTACTGCTTTTCTTTTATCTTTATTAGAAGGACGTATTCTCTTAGATAGATACTCGTCCAAAGTAGTAGTCTAGACTCTGGGAGCACTCTGTAACAGATGCTCCTCTGTTCCTGCTTTAGTCCACCTGGCTGCATTTGGGCTCAGTCGAAAGGCGCGACTTAATTTCATGGCCGTTCGCTTTGATCTGAGCAGAACAAACAGCGCCGGAGTGCAGTAGAAGCATAAGGAAAAAGAAGCCGGATATTCTCCAGAGTGGTCGTCGGACACGTGGTTCACCAGGAAAAAAAAACCCCAAAAAAACATTGCACGCAAGTCAAATAAGTTTTTTTTTTCTTGGTAAAAACACTCAGTGCTGTTACAAAGATCTGCACCAGGAAGACAGAAAGCTGAGGCATGTATATAAAGAAAGAGGTTATGTTGATATCATGGACAGCCTGACGCTTTGTCTTGAGTTGATGTTAGATCAGGTCGTCTCCCTTTCTTTTGTTTTGATCCACATTTCTTTCTCCTTTTTTTTGTTCTCTAGCCCCCATTTCATTTGTATGGTAGCTGGCCAGGGAGCTGATTTGAAAATGCTCCTGTGCAGATGGAAACCACAAGCTGAGACTTTCACCTGAAATTCAGGTTCCCAGCTGAGTCACGTAAAATCCCCAAGGGCACTCTTGGCCATGTTCTCATTGGGAGAAAAGCACGGTAGAATCTCTCCCTCAACATTGTTATGCAAGTGTGTTGTACGGCATGTGCATCCGAGTTGAGCTCTGAACAGTTTTCTTCTCTTAAAGTGCTGAGGCCTCCAACAAGGCAGACTAAGTGCTAGTCTAAGAAGACGCTCCGGCAGGCCTGATTAAGGGATTTCATTAGCATTTATATCGTTCCAATTTCTTCTCACATCCTCCTTGTCGTATACTATTCTTCCACTCCAAAAAGAAGGGGTGCCTACTGTAGCTCGGATGCTGGAGACCCAGAGTTCACCACAGTCTGGTGATTTTTCCAGATCTAATTAGAATTAGGAGATCATCAAAGTGTGCTGGCGTCCAGTGCTTCAGGAGTCAAGTTAGATTGCCTCTGGTAAAAAGATGCATTTCTACCTTTGCCTGCTGTCTTTCACCCTCATAACACCCTCTTTTCTCTCTCGCTTTCTTTCACCTCGATCTTTTTCGGTCTTCCTCGTGTGATCGTCCTCTCCACATCACACTCTCGGTCCTCTCCCTGCTTTTAACACCCACTGAAATAGAGCTGCCAGGCTCGCTCTCGCTTTTCCTGCAGGAGATTTTTGAATAACAAGCCCTCAGTATCGGCAGCGTGAAGACGAATTATATTCAGTATTCTCGGCTCTAACTGCAGTTCGAGATTTGCCTAGAGCCAGAGCCAAATCTCAATGGCTCTGTCGCTCTCTCGGTGTATAAACGGCAGAACTGAAGCAGCATTTTACTGAGGCTTTACCTCTCATGGACAGAAAGAACAAAGAATCAATGCTGCTTTTAAACACACCTACCCAGGCAAACACACAGACAGCTCTGAATCCGCTCACCTTCTTGAAACCAGCATCCAATGAGCGCTTAACGCTCCGGACCATTGTCCTGGGCTTGGCGCTGTGCCAGGCGCACAATCAGTGACACAATGCGAATTGCCCAGATCATGTCCGAGTGGCTGAGGTGCTTATTATTTTTTTATAATGAAAGCATAATTTATGGCACATCTGGACTCACTGGGGATGGAAAGTGGAGGCGGGATGAAAATCCGCGCGAGCATAATGAGCGTGTGTGATTAGAGGTTTGGTTTGCAGTCGGTGGGCCGCACATGAACGGCAGGCACTAAAAGTGTGGTGCCATTACTGTTATGAAAGCTTCCCAAAATCACTGTGCACGCAAGAACATCATGTACTACCTGACGCACACTTACACCACCCGGTTCAGCAAATAACACAGTGCGTCAGCGGCATCCTCTGCTTGAATTCCGTAAGTGCACTAACCTTTCGAACATTATAACTATGTGAGTACTAAATGAGCCTATAAAGTCCTCAGTCTTCGCTTTTTGCTTTGTCTGACTTTGAATCTCATTTGTTCCTTGTCAAGAGTGCGCGTTGGAGAAAGGACATGCGAGTTTTAACCACCAAAATGAGACTCGGCTAATGAGTAGAAATGCGTTGAATGGTTGAGTGATGATTGATAGCACAGCTAGGAAGCCAGCCGTCGCAACATTACAAGGCAACTGTACAAGGCACTTTCAAGAAGAACGTCGCTCGATCAATCCTTAGGACTAACCATGAAATGTTCAAGAAGGCCATCCAGGAGAGAGTGGGACCAGTTACGCTTTCTGTGATTTCTACATTATTGAGATTGAGTCCATAGATATAAATGACCCATCCAATTGATGTTATATTTGTGATTCTCTTTTAGCAAAAGCCACAGCCTTTTAAACAGACTAGATACATCAGATTAGTTTCAAAGTCTGAATGTTTCACGTCTAGCATTTTTTCCCATACAGTAAGCTACAGTATTTTTGTTGTTGTTGTTGTTGTTTGATCTGCTAAATTCTTGCTGGGTCTGCATCCGGAACATGGCCCACCAGTTAACCACCCCTGCCTTAGGCAGTTCCAGCACTCATGAGTCATCTGTGACTGCCACTCTGAATCATTTATTTGAATCCTGAATTGTGTCCTAGGGACCAGTGAGTGTAGGGAACAGCGAGTGGGGTGTCATTTTGGAAGCAGCGCAGCATTGATGGAGCCTTTGAGGCAATGCCAATCTGCTAGAATTATGCCTGGTGTCAACTTACGCTCACTGTTCCATTCATGTGCCAGTGAGAGACGGAGAAAGAGAGAGAGAGAGAGAGAGAGAGAGAGAGAGAGATTGAGAGAGAGACAGGCTCACAGAGTCCACACACACACTCGCACACATGCTTATATATAGACGCAGACACTCACACTGCTAAATATACGGACAAACAGAGCTGAAATTCCACACACCCTCACTCGGCAGCTCAGCAAAACGATCCACGCAGTTAAACGTGTGACCAGGTTGAACACGACACTGCTTCATCATGTGCCTGCGTTACAGGCAGGCATTTCGATTCATCTGCAGCACGCATTGCCAACACCTTCATCTCGGAGATGTCTTTCACACTCCTTTTTTCCTTGCTTTCTCGTTTTACCCTCGACATCTCCCTCCCATCCAGTCTTTCTCATCCTCGTGCGTTATCTATTTCCCTGTTCTCACTCAATGTACCGCATGTCTCCTTTTCGTGCTCTCTCTCTCTCTCTCTCTTTCTCTCTCTCTGAGCAGGAGTAAGGGATTACACTTAAATCAAGCTCCCTTCTCATTGCTGGACTACGTGGGTCTCCTTTGTCTCAGCGCTGATTTTTGCAAATCGCTGTAACCACTCCTCCCGTTGGGACGGGACACACCTGCCTGATTTTGACCGTAGCACATCCATTTGCATGCAATCCTGCCCAAGCAGAACGGAGTACAGAATAACTTCTGGCATTGTCTTAAGCTGTGCGAAAATATAAAAAGACACAGTACCCTGCAGGAGAAGCCTTGACAGGAGCCAGTCTATGAGAAGGGTTCTAACCCTAACCCATTTCATATCACTGCACATATTTGATCAAACCCTGAAATCCATTATTCTCCTTCCACCCATAGGAGTCCAACACCTCCTTATGTCTCATAAATTCTGCTTATATCTTGTCACATCAAAAGCTGATTTATTTTAATCTCTCGCCAAGCAGAAATTGGTGCTTTTGGTCCATGCAGAGCAGTGAATTTGGGTGTTGTAACTGCCTTTATGAAACCATTGTGCCTGCTGAACTCTTCGGCCATTTAAGCAGGGAGATCAGAATGAAACAATGTCTTCTGCAGACGCCCTGGTTATTATTATCTCGCTACACATGATGAAATGAGGTGAAAGGTATCAATGTCAAAAAGCTCGCCTCTGATTTGTGGTGCTGGAGATTTATGGGGTTTTTTTTTCTTGGAATCACTAAAAAGCCATTGAACATTGCATCTATCAGCTTGTCGTACTTGTAAGCTTTGCAGCTCCCGTGCAGAAGTAAAGAAGCAAAGGTTTCAGAAGAAACACGCCCTGAGTACAGTTGGAGTAGAGGAGAAAAATGTACTGAAGTACGCTTTTAAAACGGTATGATAGAATGCAATCTGGTCCTCCAATAATATACGCAACTGCAAATTTTTTCCAGTGTGTTAAATAAAGTCATTACTGTTCAGCTTAAAGGTTAGGTTATATAGAAACAAGGATCTAGTGGCCTGGCCATCCATTTGAGTCCAAACATATGGGTACAGTAATTAAAGAGCTCTTGCATCCATTAACTATACCGCTTTATTTGTCCAGGTCATGGGGGAGCTGGAGCCAATCACAGGCCTAACACAGAGATGAACAAACATTCTTAGTCACGTTGACACCTATGGGCAGTTTTGAGTAGCCAGTTGACGTAATCTAAATGTCTTTGGGAGGAAACCGGAGCACCCGGAGGAAAACTCCACATAGAAAGGCCCCAGTCAGCTGGCAGGGTCGAGCCCAGAAGCTAATTTAAGTGAGGCAACAGTGTGAACAACTGCACCACCGTGCCACCTGAGGGTCCCTCATACAGTATGAAATTGAATTGAATCTATCCGACTTTCCCGGAACGACTTGTTGTTTCTAATAGACAAGAGGCGTTATATCATCAAAATGCCAAATGACTTAATTTGTTAATTATTCGCTGATGTTAGGCCTCATTTATCAAGCTGGATGTAAATGAATTTATTTGTAAATCATTCACAGGAGCGTTTACACATTCTCATTTGAACATCCAGTTGGGAAAATCATTTGCATCCAAATTTGAAAGCTCCTGGGTTTGTGTAAATTTATGGAAAAGGAGACTGATCGGCTTCAGGACTTCTCAAAATTGTCTTTCAGAAACAAGCACATTGTTCACACACACACACACACACACACGCACACACACACACACACACACACACACCATTTTTAAAACTTTTTGACTTTGAATGCAGCCCAAATCAAGCCATGAAATTAAGATTAATAAATCTAGTCATTCGAAGAGGACAAAAGTAATGGCGCCCTACTGGTACGTGTCTATGTTAGCCAAAGCACAAAGTTATAGCAGAAGAGCAAATTCGATGCAGTCCTTCTACAAGCCACATTAAGTACTGCTCAGTAAGTACTGTTCATTCGGCACTCCTGGGGAGCATTGTCCACTGGTGTGTTGCACTAGTTGGCTGCTTAGCCTTGACCTTTCTGTCTTGTTCATTCCAAACTAGCTCTATGGGGTTCTGGTCAGGTGACGGCGCCATGAATACATTTCATGAACACGCTTGGTAGTGTATGGCTGATTATCAAAAAAATTGATATAAAATTGATAAATGGGGCCTACTGACTCCAAGGGTTACGCGATATTCCAGTAAGGACTCACAATTTTGCCTTCCATTAATGAGCAATGGCAAAATAATACAGTGCGTTTTTTTTTTTTAAAACCACTGAAATAAAAGCAGTTCATTCTAACAATCTTAGATGTCTGGTCCTACATGAGTGTGCATGCTTTGCCCTCCTATAAATAT
>JAOVYU010000034.1:16208244-16218888 GCA_025674565.1 Synodontis membranacea
ATATATGAACAGACGGTTCATTATTGCTTCTTTACTGATTTTGTATACCAGATGTATTCTTGAAATTTCAGTGTTTTATTAATCATAAAGCTATTAAGACATTTGTATAATATTTTAATGTAAACCTTTCATTATTAAAGAAAAAAAAGACAAAATTGCACTATTTTCCATTTGTTTTTTGTTTGTTTGTTTTTGCTTCATTACTTCTGCACTGAAGGTACAAAGCTAATGTAATTCATAAGCAATGGAAGCTACACCCAAAATCTCATTTTTAAAGAAGTCAGTTGGCAGGGAATGTCTATATTTGGAAATTTAAATGTATAATTTAAAACAATATACACACAGTTAGTGTATGGGGAGGCGGGGCTTAAGAGCAGAATGACAACAAGTCACGCCTGGAAAAAAAAATGATTCCGGTTGTCCAAGATGGCTGCACTTATTAACATCATTTAAGAACAGGAAGCTATATTATATGTATTTGATTTTCAGTTTTGGCACATTTACATCTGCCTCAATTCTTCTTTTGCTCTTGAAGAAACCGTGCTGAATTAAGTCTGCATTGCTCAGAAGCTGTTTGATTTTCCGCAGTGAAAATTAGGATCTAATTAGTGGCTGATTCAAATTCCATCTTGTTCATACAGAGATCTGATCTTAATCATCTGCTGCCATTCAGCACTCCAAGCCTTCAACTTTCATCCCACGGTATCAGCATACGTCATCTATTCCCCTAGAGCCCTTACCACGGGAGTTCCCTCTTTGTCAGCCGAGGCTTTTAAATCTGAATTATTTGCCCCAAGCGCACCCTTGAGGCTTTATCTAAATCAATAAATGTTGATAAATGCCACAAAAAAGCCTCTTAACCTGCTGCTCCCTGAGATTTGGTGATAACTGGCCTTGGTTTACGTATATTTTCAATTCAGTTTCATTTACCAAGATCTTACACGGATTTACAAATAACATGGGAAGCACAAAGCAAACATTTAACTCTAACCTACAGTACCATGCCATGTTTATCGGGGGGGGGGGGGGGGGGGTATTCATTAAACAGTTCATTCATTTTCAGTAACTGCTTTATGTCTCGCTGGACCTGAGGCAGGAATATATCCTGGGGAGATGCCAGTTCATTACAGGGGGGTCATGGACACGGAAATTAAGAGTCATCATCCACCTACTGGCATGTTTTTTGGTATCCTTGGGGGCTTGGAAAAAACCCACTTGGACACAGAAAGAACATTCAAAACTTATTAAACTGAGCTCGGGATCCAAAGCAGTTGACTCTGGTGGCGGTATCTAGTGCACCACGTTGATGCCCCTTAATGAAATTAGCCTTAATGTTGGAATCACAGTAATGTTAATAAGTTGCCAGAATTCTGCCAGAGTTTACCCATTCCTTCGCACCCCATCTACCCATTGACCATGGTATGAGTGTGAGGTAAATCAGAAAACTGACAGCATCTAGTGTCTATATTGGTCCCAGAGGTACCATATATAGAGCTCATGCCTACACCTATGAGCTTTATGTCACATATCAAGGTCTGAGCGAGGAGAACAAGCTAAAAATATCTTGCCTGGGCCAATTCCATGCATAGTGAACTCCTGAATTATGAGGAAATGAAAAACAGAAGAAGGGCCAGGGAATCAATTTCATTCACGTCAATTGAGCTCCGTCAGAGAGAGACCCGAATGAATAGCTTCGACTTGACAAACAGCCAGGAGTCACTTAAATGAGAGAAAACAATTGACGGATGCCACAGTGAAGCACGGTGAGGAAGGCGAGTTAGGAACGATGGATTGCTTGGGATCTCGGGGGGATTCGGGCCACTTAGGTTTATTTATCTTCCCTATTCCTCGCCAAATCAGGAATAATAGGACTGTCTTTCTGAAACAAAATGAGGAAAACTTTGGGGTTTGACTGACAGCAGATAAGCTGGAAATACCAGTGATACCAAGGATACCAATGACCTGGTTGACCCATTTCCATGAAAATCCACAAAACCACAGGGCTCTAATTTCTTTTAAAAGAACCCTAAGTGAACAAGCTAGCAAATAGAACACTTTTAAGCCACCTTGTTTCTTAAAGTAGACGCGTGTCAGAGTTGTTATAGATGGAAAACCAGAGTTCTCCAGTCAGTCTGATGGCGTGTTGAAGTGTTTGACTGATTTACGCAACAGCTAATAGCATTCAAGATACACCACACGCCCCTGGGGGCGGGACATATACATTCTACTGAGCATTTAATTTGATGAATACACGGCTAGTACAGGACGAGTCATCGAGCAGTTCCAGGAAGGAACAGAATCGACTAAATTTTACATTGACTAAAGGAGAAATACAAAAAAAGGGTCAGAAACACCGATTTTGATTTCAGCCGCGGTTTAAATGTAGCTCGTTTCCTCCCAGTTTATCTATCCTGTTTTGAATTATGATAAGTATCATGAAGTTTCTCAGCTGGAAGCTGGAGTCAGCTGCACAGCGGCGTGTTTTCTCGCGTGTGACGTCTCAGCTTTTGTTATAAATGTTTATGTTTCTGGAAGCAGTCGCTCGTGACCCTTTAAGTCGTTCCGCGTCAGTTGTTTGCTGTGAAGCCGCGATTTACGCCAATAAATCTGTTACTTTGTGCGAGACGAGTGTTGTGTCATCTCTGCTCCGTGTCCATAAACGTCCCTCACTCTCCTTTACACTCTTCTTTCTCTTTTCGCTCCTGTTTTCACTTTCATTTTTCTCCATCCTTCTCCTTGTTTTCTTTTCTTTTCCTCCTCTTTTCTTCTTCTCCACTGTTCTCATTTCCTTCTCTTCTCTCCTTCCCTTTCTTTTCATCCTCTTTTTGTTACCCGTGTTTTTTTTCCTTCTCAAGCGTGCTCTTTTCCTCATCCTGTTGCCTTCTCTTTTCATTCTTTCTTTTCCTTCTCTCCTGCTCTCCATCAGATATTTTCCTTTCTCATGTTCCATCTTCCCTGACTTTCCATCCATCTCTCACTCGCTACACAACCCTTCAGTCTTACTCATTTCCTCCTTTCATTCTTTGCGCTCTCCTTCCTCTTGTTTCCTTCCATCTTCCCCTTTTTCTCCTTTTTCCTTTCCTTTCCATTCTTCTCCTACTTTTACTTTTTCCCTCTCTTTGTCCATTCCTATATCATTTCCATCACTCATTCTTCTTCTTTATCTACCACAACTTTTCCTAAACTATCCTTTCATCTCCTACTTTTTAATCATCAATTTTTCTCTTTTCCTGTTTCTCGATATCCATCTATTTTCCTTTATCCTCCCTCTCTCACTCCATCATACCTCTCTCACACTCCCTCCATTTTCTCTTTCCCTCTCTCTCCATCCATGCCATTCTTTCCCTTCCTCTGTCATCCTTTTCCTTTCCCTGGCTTTCTCCATAAAATCCTCCGTACTTCTCATCTCATCTTCTCACACTCCGTCTTTTTCTCCTATCTTCTTTTTATGTCTGTCATTCCAGACCACATTTTTCATGTTCCTGTCCATATTTCACTTGCTCTCTGCCTGTTTTTTTCTTTCCCCATCTCTCCCTCTCTCCCTCCGTCTTTTTCATTCTCTTTTGACATTCATCTCTTGTTCTCTTTAGCAGCCCCTGCAACGTTCTTTACCTCCTTTTTAAACAGAAACTTCATTCTCTAACCCAACCTTTCTCTTTCCCTCTATATTTTCCCCTCTTTCCCTTCTTCTTTTTTCTATATCTACTTTCATCATCCACCATTTTTCCTTTCCCTTTCCATCTTTCTAATGTTTTCTCCATAAATTTGTTTTTCTCTCTCTCTCTCTCTCTCTCTCTCTCTCTCTCTCTCTCTCCTTTCTCCATCTTCCTTTAATTCTCTCTTCATCAATGCGCCTCTATCTCTATCGACCCCTTTCTTTCCCTCTGTCTTTCTTTTTTTCCCCTCTTGCTCCACCCCTCACTCCTTTCTAATCTTTGTTTTCTATTCTCTTTCTCTATTTCTTTCCTTTCTTTCTCTTTCCCTTTCCCTTCATCACCTCATCATTCTGTCACTTGCCCTCCATTTCCCTTTCTCCCCTCTCTCTTCATCTTCCCTGATCCTGCTCTTTCGCTCTTCCTCCATCACTGCGTCTCTGTCCACCCCTTCTCTCTCACGCACGCTCTCTTTGTCTTTCTTTTCTTCTTTCTTCTTCTTTCTCCATTTCTATATCTATCCATCTATCTATCTTTCTCATTTTCTCTCTCTCTCTCTCTCCATCCTTCACTCATTCACCACTTCCTAGCATCCTTTCTTTGGCTTGTTTTATCTTGGCTTCCAGATCTCTCTTCCCTCTCTTCACCAGTCCAAGGCTCTTCATCTCTCCATTCATCTCCAATTTCCTGCTCTTTTTTGGTGCTCTTCAGCTGTCAAGGACACCCACTGCAAATCCATCAGCTACGTCAATTCCAGAAATGGACTTACTAATGGACACAAACACACACATAGAACTTCTTGAACCTAATGTACTCCTATCACCAAGAGATCTTGGACAGACTGATCCATCTTTCTGCTGTTTTTCATCTATACTCTTCTCTCAACTCTAGATTAAATAAGAACAAGGTGATGGCATTAGCTGCAGCCAGCACACTGGACATGACAGATGAAATTCCCTTGTGTTGACACAGAAATGATAAAGAGGATTGTTCTGCTTGCAACAAGGAGTTGGTGGTGTTCCCAATATGGAACAGCTGGTTCTCAGCTGAGAAAAATGGCTCGGCTGGAGAGCTGTGATTATTTCTGTGAGAGCTGTGATAGGCTGGCTTTAAGCAGGGTTTGCGCAAAACCTACTCAACCAATGTCCATGAAATTTGGTGGAAGGGTGAAGAATTGGCCACCGAAGAACCCATTAAAATTTTTTGAAGCAGATACGAGTCATGGGGGAGAACCAAGGACATAGTATCTCGTTCCTCACCACTGCAAAAAAACAGCATCATTTGGCTCAATTTAGTTTAAAAGTGACAAAACATTGGCAATGTAGAAATATAAGGAATTCATTGGAAATATAACTCCTGTCTCCTATCCTGTCTATGCCTCTTTTGTCTCCCGAACCCCTGAAAAGTGATATTCCTGTACCTCTTTTTTTCTTTCTCTTGTAGTTAATAAGACAAAGAACGCAGCTTGTCAGTTTGTAACCAAGAAACCGCAAAAGCGGTAAACATCAGGTTAGAGCTTTACCTCTGACCCTCACACTGGAAACTCCTTTGATTAAAGCTACATAAGCATCTTACAGCACAATAAACTTCACCAACACACACCAACAATGTTTAAAGTTGACACCAAACATAACCACTGCACATTATTCATCTGCTGAATGTACTAAAAGAACTGAAAGAACTTTTAGATTTATTTTAATGACTCAATCAGAACATGCACAGCTGCTGATAATAAAGTGTTCGAACCCTAATAAGAGACAGTAAACAACCTTTGTAATTTAAAAAAAATGCCCCCCCCCCCCTTCCTTAACTTGTTTATCTTTACAGCTAAGATTAAGTCACAGACATGAGAATAAATCTGTCTCCAAGACAACAACTGGTCAGGAGAGAACCGGACCATCTGCACTCCCTGATGTCGCAGCCTAATTATTCTGAACGTCTCTGTCAGACGGAGACGAGGTCAGAGTTTAAATGAAGAGAAAAAAAAATCTCCACAACCTGACATAAGCGTTACCACGCGAAGAACAAGAAAGTATCGCAAAATAATTACACAAACATGCACTCCTCGCATTCTTCCAAGGCCTCATTTTCTATCGCCGCATCCCTTTTTTGTCTGGTCTCTTGGCATACAGGGACGTATTTTGTTGCTATTTTGTCCCAGAGGAAAGCACAGGGCGTACGGCACGCAATTGATATACGGTTCAGCAACCTTGCGTTCAAAACCCTCCAACGTACTGGACCTCGAGACAGTAACAAGGACCATCCCAGTTTATTACGAAACCAAAGATCATGGTTGTATATTCAAGCACAGTTCTTCAAGGGTTCTTCACTTCCTGGAAAGTTCTGCTGAAAGGGAAAAATAAACAAAGAACTTGAAACTAAAGACTACGTGCCTCTGGCCCTACATTCTTCTCAAATAAAGCATCCCTCAAGGATCATTTGGGGTTCTCATAGTCCTTATAGGGAAGCTTTCTATGTAGAGATCTCGTGGTCAATGGTAAACGGTCAACGGTTCCTGGATGAAGTTTCTACAGACACAGAAGTTAAAGGATTCCCCAGGAACCCACTCTGAAATGAATCTAAACCAATCAAAATTGTAGCTTTTTTGCCATTCACTCTTATAAAAAGAAGGATCCTTCAATCACAATTAAGGGTCCTAAGCTTCCAAATGGGGTTCTATTGGAAATCACGCTGATAGCTCAATGTTTTTTTCATTTCCGAAAATGTTCTACATGAAGGCTCCTCTGAAAGGCAGACACTTTGTTAAAAAGGTGTTGCATCGAATCTGTTAAAAAAAAATTTCCCCAAAAGTGACAAGATGAGGGAATGAGACGAATTTTTTTTTTCTTTTTTTTTTTTTTTGCTAACACTTGAACTATCTTGGTTTCAAGGAACCTTTTGCTATTATGGGGACAATAAGGTAAGGGAACATTTCAATGGTTCCATGTTTTCCTGTCAGAAAAGCAAAGCTAAGCTTTTAGAAATCTAAGAACTCTTCATTATCCAATGAATTTTTAAAGCACGACTTTTTCAGCCAGAAAGTTGCTTTAGACTGACGCCATAGAAAAATCAACCGTTATTTGGTTTTCCTACAGAAAAATTTAATGAAAGACCTTTATTGGGTGCCACAGAGAACTGAAAAATATTCCAACCAGTGCAGAGCGTTAGAGTTACCTGAAATCATACACTCTTAGACAAGGGTTCTTCGGTTGTCCTCCTGCAGGAACTTTTGCTGGTTCCATGTAGAACCTAACCAAGTGGAACAGAAGGCTAAAACGGGAACACGGTTCCTGACGAGAGGACTGAGGCAGTTGAAACATCCTGAAGTATTTGTGTACAGCTTTTTTTTTTTCCCCTCACCAGCCATGTTCTATCTGTCAGATGAGCAGTTTGAAAAATTGGAGCGGAGACAAAAAGTCCAAAATGGTGGAAACGTTCCTGACGTTTCACCTTGGAAGCCACTTGTAGTGAAATTTCAGAACTGCAGTATAGCTAGCATCTTTCAAAACAATTAACTCAAAGTGAGTTTTTTTTCTAGACAGTCATCATTAAAGTCAGATATAATATTATATTATATTAATATTCTCACGGACTGCACGGCATCCACAATGATAAGTTCTGTAAGATACGTGTACTCTTTAAGCTTTTTATTTCCCGACATCTTCAGGACGGAGGAGTTAATGCTTTGTGGATCGTTCATAGCTGCTGTAACGTCAATGAGGACAATGCCTCACAATGTTATTAGAATGTCCTTCATGCAAAGATTTTTCCCCCACCAAGGATTAACAAAATTAAATCTTTTACTTTATTTGACCATAATCCCTGACAGAAACGGATTCTGTCATAAGCTCCAATGGGTTAACGTTTCGAGCAGCAGCTCCAGTAGCTGGCAGGCTCGTTTTAACGAACAGAAGCTTTGACAATAACATCTCATCTAAAATTAGCAGCGGCCAGGCCTGAGGTTTTGTGCTAATGACCGGAGGGATGCGAGTTCATATCTCGGCACTGTCACTGAGCTAGGGCTGGACCCTCAAGCAGACATTTAACCCTCAACTGCTCAGCTGTATGATTCGATTACTCGCTGCGCCAGTCTTTGGATTAAAGCATAAATCAGAAATGTATGTTTGCGCTTCCTGCAAATTATTAAGACTTCTGTGTCTTTTATAGCCCTGCGCCGTTGAATTGGATTGCGCTTGGTACGTGGTGTTTTCAGTGTGGAGGATTGTATTGTTTTCACTTGGGAAACATGAGAGACTTTACCTTCAGTCCTCAGTAAGGGGGGGGGGTGAAAGCGGAGTTAGCGTGGTGAGCGAGCAAGTGGGCGGAGCAAAGCACAGCTAGCGCATTGCGGAGCGAAGCGGGAAACGGGAAACAAAAATAAATTTCCAAAACTTTTCCAAAACTTTTCCTCCTTGTCCAAGAATTCCAAAACCTTTCCAGGGCCTGGAAAATTTATTTCCAGGATTTCCATGACAGTAGCAACCCTGGGTCTCACGCTCAGCTGCTCTGCTTTTCTCCTCGGTGCTTCACATTGTGCTTGAGTGACGTGTATGAGTGACAGCGGGGTTTCAGGGGTAATTGGCTAGTAATCGTATGTCATCTAGCCAATCACAGATTGTTATGGGCGGGACTTTAAATGAAGCAGTGCGGCAAGCAGGTACAGAGGAAGAGCCAGTAGCGGAGCCGCATTAGCAC
Source organism: Synodontis membranacea (assembly GCA_025674565.1). Classification (NCBI taxonomy): domain Eukaryota; kingdom Metazoa; phylum Chordata; class Actinopteri; order Siluriformes; family Mochokidae; genus Synodontis; species Synodontis membranacea. Next base: position 16,216,593 of record JAOVYU010000034.1, read on the forward strand.
ACTTTGTAATAATATTGGTTATCAGTAAAATAAAACACCAATATCAATAATTGGCAAAAATCCTAATATTGGCCATATTAGATTCCTAATATACGCACACACACACACACACACACTACCGGTCAAAAGTTTTAGAACACTGACACCTTGACATTCTTTCCAATTTCTCTGTAGGAAAGACCTACATTTCTAAGTGTTATGATGGTCTGTCTCTCTTCCATTGCTAATTGCATTCTTCTCGCTATTTTTGTAGCAACACACTACTTTCTGCAGGTACGATACTGTTCAACTGATGCTCACGAGGGTACGGTACCACAGTGTGTTCCAACACTGCTTTTATGCAGACAAAGGGGGTTGTAAGTAATCCAGAAAAGTTGGAACACCTGTGGGAATTAGTAGCACCAGCTTTCAAGGCCTGATCAACCTCCATTGCCGCAGAACAGCTTTAAATTTTTAACCCATTTTGTATTCCCTGAAAAAGGCCTTTTTGTATCATTCTGAAATGTACATTATTTTTTTTAACTTCTAGTAGGTCACCACTTACCTTTGTACCATTTCAGGCTATTCATTGGACTTGAACGACTTGAGTTGCAATAAATAGCTGGAAAAAATTGGGGTGTTCTAAAATACCAGTCATTTTTTTTTTTTTTTTTTTTTTTTTTTTTTTCAGATAGGACCTTATAATCTCAAGCAACTTACTTTAACCCAAAACAATGAGCAAACAATGTAACCATCTGAGTAAACCTGATAACGTCATGGCCTTGACTTTTGCTTTCAGGCCCTGAAAGCCAATCCCAGGTGTCCTAGTTAACGATTACATCTTCAGCCTCATAAGATCCCTCCGCCCCCCAAGAAATCCAGCCTTATCTACCATATAAATTACATTGGGAAAATCAATGTTGGATTTGTTGTGTTTTTAAAATCCAGATCCCAAAATCCAGCGCTTTTGATGGAACAAGCAGGTCATGAAATGGGCTACACTGCCGTATCTGTAATTAAATCTAATGCACAGGCACAGATGAGTAGCCATCTCAGAGCAACATTAATTGATATCCATCAGAGCCGCTGTCATGATGATAGAGGGGGTATAATTACTGCCCCATTATTTCAATGACAAAATGGGACCATTTGTTTATTTGTTTGCTTATTTATTTATTTTTGTGCCACAGTCTCGCCTGGCAGAGGTCCACACCACCAGAGGTCCCCATCCCTACAACACTTCACGACTTGTACCTAATCGTCATTATTTCCAGTTTCCTCATCTGCTCCCAGTTTAAATGAGATCTTTGCGAAGTCTTTCCTTACTTCCAGCTGAATAGCATTCAACTCTGAGGATCGAATTTTTTAGCTCTTTTTTTTTTTTTTTTTGCTCATGCTGAGTTTTATGTTTAAAATGTCATGGTGTTTGACCTGTATCTTTATTAAAGAGCTTGAGGGGGCGACCTGAGCAGTCAGAGCAGTATTAGCGAACACGGTCATGAAAGATGAACGCAAGGTGCCGTGAATTGCATCGCGACTCACAAGCAGTGCTCAGTGCTCGCTGAACTGATGTGCTCTCGCATACAACAGTTTCTCTGCGCTCGTGACTATCTCACTTTGCGCACAATTCGCGGACTTGTCTTTTTAATGTGAAGCGTCAGCCATAATTACGCCACAACCTAGAAAAACTGCGAGACGTTACAGTTTTCGCCAGGAATTTGTTAGGCGAAAACAATAAGCAATAAGTAAATACATAGCAGGTTCATTTTATGATTCTGCTTTGCCAGTTTTTTTTTTTTTTATTATAGTGGATAAATTTTATTACAGACGCCACACCACAGACTTGAAAATTATGTAGTAAATATTACATATTATAACTCTATATTCCTAAATTGTTCATAATTGTCTGTATTTAAAGCTAAACTGATCAACGAATAATATTTTTTTTTAAATGTACTTTTATTTATTTACTTATCTCATACACCCCATTACGGTTAAATCGATCACAAAGGGCGTTCACATAAATCAACCTTCTCAGTCATAAATAAGCCTTTCGTTTCCTGACCTTGCAGTGACCCTTGAGAAGCCGCAGCAGACATGGTGGAGTTCAGGAGTGATTGTCTTTCGCCTAGCTACAAACAGAATTACAATGAGACCCAGGCTTTCCCCTCTGGTGTTCCACTGCTCACTTATGGACGAGACAGAAAAGGGCAAAAGACTCCATCGTCGTTACCACACCACTCTCTCTCTCTCTCTCTCTCTCTCTCTCTCTCTCTGTCTTTCTGTCTTCTTGTGATTTCACAGGAATTTATGGTGA
>JAOVYU010000034.1:16461480-16472878 GCA_025674565.1 Synodontis membranacea
ACACACACACACACACACACACTAGAACTCTATTCGGTTCTTCATCACGTCTTTCAGGGAAGGAAGGAACCCTCAAGAAGCGCACAACAGTGACTAGAACACTTATCTATACATTGAAAAGCCTTTTTGCTGTATGTGTAGTGTGTACTGTGTCACTGAGCACACTTCAGCGTGTGTGTGTGTGTGAGACAATAAGTGTTTATGCATTAGTTATTGTCCTTCATCCACTGCTCGATCCACTGTGAGATCTGCTCCACGTTCCTCTCCAGGTCGTCGGGGTCGTTGCTGGGCAGCTGGTGCACAATCTCCTCTTTATACGCCTCCATGGCCTCCTCGTAGATGGTCTGGAAGATCTCACACTGAACGTTGTCCTGAAGCTTCTTGCCGGTGTAGCCCCTAAGAGAGACGGCAAGAAAATAACACTTTATTTATGAACGATAGATGTATCGCTATGAACAAATCAGAAATATATTTAAAAAATAATACTAATAATAATAATGTTAAATGATACAACGTTGTATTCCTGAATGCTCTGGTAAACTACTGAAGCTTAATAGTGACCAGTAATCTGAGTCAGGAGGAAAGACTGGGCGTTTTGCATATTACCAGAGACACACCCTTCCTTAAGGACAGATCAGACCACAGAACAGCCCATTTACAATGACTCTGTACAGCAGAAAATCCAGGAATAAAAGGCTTTATCAACAGGAGTCTGCGCTGTTATTGCTTTGGAACAGTCAGAGATAAAACCATAACTTTAATTTTTCGGACATGAAGTCTTCAATGATGATAAGATCCTCTAAAGCAGTGGTCACCAACCCTGTTCCTGGAGATCTACCATCCTGCAGGTTTTATCTCCAGCCAGAACTTAACACACCTCTTTTAGTTGATCAGCAACTTCTTAAGGCAATGATTGGATGGTCAGGTGGGCACCATTATGGTTGGAGCTAAAGTCTTCAGTGAGGTAGATCTCTGGTTGGTGACCCCTGCTTTAAAGCACCGTTCTGTGTTGACATGGCGACATCTCTGACCTGCTCTCGAGTCGGTTATAGAGGTTGGTGTTATCCGTGCGAAGGACAAACACGATGTGAAACCAGCGCTCTGGGAAGAAGTCACAGCCGTGGTAGTCGACGATCACGCCGCCGTCCGTCATCTTGTCCTCCAGTTCATCCACAACCTAGTGGGGAAAAAAAACGCCAGAGTTAAAGCATGCAAAAGTGTTTCTCTAATAATGGCTGCTTATAATAATTTCCTTTCCACTTGATGCATGTGTGCTCACCCTGTCTTCATCCAGAATGGGGCACTGGTATTCATCATCGAAGCCATCGAACAGCTGACCTAAGATTGTGAAACACAGGGAAAATAATCACCACCACAAACGTTCTTCTTCCTCATCACTTCAGTCCTTTATACACGCTGAACCTCACCTTCCTTTGCCAGATCTCCAACGTTGACGTACGTCAGTCCTGTCCTCTGAGCCAGTTCTTTCCCAAGTGTCGTCTTCCCTACGCCCGGGGTTCCTGAAAACATGCGTTAGAAATTCCAGCAATATACGTCTTCTAGGACTGTAGGAAAATAAAGCTCTAAATCCAACCTGACCGCGACACTGTAAAGCAACGCTACTGACAATTAACGTCAGGAATAAAGCACTCTGTGTTTAAAATAATCAACAGGGTGATGTAATGATGCGTGCTCCTGATGTGTTTTATTCCACTTATACTACAGCAAATTGCCAACTATTACTATCTACCGTATTGGCCCGAATATAAGACGCAGTTTTTGTTCTAAAAATACCTCTTAAAAAGTGGGGGTCGTCTTATATTCGCGGCTGTCTTATTCGCGTTCTGACTTAGCCTAAATGAAACGGTACACAAGAGGTACACAGAGTGGCTCCTGTCAGGTAACCATGCACTAACACCGCCCGGGAAAATTCAGAAACCAGCAGTGCGTCTGCTATGTGAATGGATCCTCCAAGCATGGGATACCGTGTCACCAGAGAGCATCACTCATGGATTTAAGAAATGCTGAATATCAAATGCACTGGATGGGAGCGAGGATGACATTCAGTGGGAGGGTCTGGTGGAACATGAAAGTGACGACAGTGAGAGTGAGCAAAGCGAGGTAGAGGATCTCTGTAAGGAGTAGCCCAGGCTATTTGCTTAGAAGCAGAAGAGCTCAATTTGCATTGTTACTGTTTTCATTGTTTTAGTGCTTTAATGTTACTACTTATTGTAAACTAGACTAATGCAGACGTGTACGGTTAATGCATTTTCCATTTTTTGCACTTTTCTGAAAAATTATTCCATAGGCTATAGAAAGTTATGCATTGACATATTGAACTTTTTTTTGTTCCAACAAATTGTAAACAGCGTTATCAAATAAATAAGTTTTCTATATAAAACAAAATCTGGTCTTCAAAAAACTTTTTCCCAAAAATGAACTTGGAAAAAGGGGAGGTCGTCTTATATTCAGGTCATCTTATATTCGGGCCAATACGGAATTTACTTATTAAAGACCAAGTCACAACTTTAATCTTATTTTCAGACTCTAACGAAGGCTTTATTAAAGACTGACTATAAGAATTAATGACTTATCTTACATACTAAAACTCACTGATTTTGTTAGTGTTGACTGTAAGACATGTATACGGTGTAATCAGGGTCTGGGTCTTGCTCCAATTGTACTGATTTCCAAAACACTTCACACACTCAGGGTTAATCCCTTCTTAGATCTTCTACTTTTAGATGATTTAAACACTCAGTTGAGTCTTTGATTAACAGTAATGTAATACAGTGATGTGCTGCAGCTATATGATCCACACAGTGCATTACATTTATAGATATTTATACAGAAACTAAAGCACATGTGTTTTCTCTGTGTGGCATCTCACCTGTGAGGAGGATGTTTGGTCTCTTCATGATCCTCATCGCAGTTTTCTACTTTACCAAACTTGAGATTCTGTTTTAAGAGCTTAAAAAAAAGGTTCTAACAAAGTGCAATCATGAGAACTTGAAGGACATGTAAGAATAATATATTTCAGGCTTAAAGAAAAAAAAATAATATATATATATCACATTATAATCTAGCTCTTAGATCATAACAGAAACGTGCGCTTTCAACGTGCTCACGCTGCCGGGCTTGATGACGTCATTAACCCGCGACACTTCCACAGCAAGAAGCGTTTTTTTTTTCTTTTTTTTATATATATATATATATTTTTATAGTTAAATATTTTTTTATTTTTTTTTTATAACAATTACATATTGGCAGGCAATAAGTGCAGACAAAAAAAATATAAATAACGGAATAATGTTTGATTTTAAAAGATGAAGGATGTATTTAAAAAAGAACATTTTGTTGCGACAACCAATGAGCGCTCAGGAGGTCGGGCTGTGTTAGCCAATCACAGCGCAGGAGGCGGGACTTGGAGTTACCCGTATGGAGTTCCGTTGGAACTTTAAATGGATGCAGGAGTCAGAGTCAGTGTCATATATAGAAAAGCTGGTGATTTGTTTTTGTGCAAAAAAAAAAAAAAGCGTTAGGGCTTTTATTTAGAGTCAGAAATGACTGAGGTAAGTGTTTATGATTAGATAAACTTAGAGCGTTTCTCAGAAAACACGATGACGATGCTTTAGCTAACCATGCTAACAGCCATGCTAACAGTCGAGCTAGATAAACATTCACTAACCCTGAAAAACACACAGATAAAATCAAACACAGGAGATGATTATAAAGCTAAAACATGTCCATGTGAACACACAGGAGCTAGAATTTATTAATTTATCTAGTAATCAAAGCAAAAACTCTGGTTCTGTCCTAAATTGCTTTTTACACCCTACATAGGTGCCCTACAGAGTGAGCCCTACGCGCACTTTCTAGTGCACTATATGTTCCTCAGGGTTTAGTATTCGGCCCACTGAGGTTCTGCTTGATGCTTGTATCTCTGTACAGAATTGTTTCAGAAATACAAAATTATTTTATAATGTAATAAAATATGTTTATATTTATTTTGCAGTGCCAGACTGATTAATCCGGCTGTGTGAATGGGAAGAGCTGATAATGTCAAAACTTTCTCTAGGAGGAAAGACGTCCTCTGGTAAAGTAAGTTGCTGCTGTGAATTTATTCTCATTAATTTATCGTACAAGAAAATATATAGATATATATAAAAAGTAGTTTTGATTTCATTAAAAAATAAAAATTGATTATGTGTTATGTACTAGTGTTGAGTTTGACCAATGAAATGCTCTCTAGAATTCAATTCAATTCAGAAAACTTTATTTGTCCCCGAGGGGCAATTTGAGGCACGTAGAGCAGTGTTACACAGACACAGAACCAGACATTGAAGAAATAGAGCAAATAAAATAAGAATAGAAAGTAATAATAATAATAATAAATAAAGTAATAATGGTTCTCAGTGTATACGTAAGTGAAGTGAGCGTGATTAATTGTCATTATTGACACACCACAGCACACAGTGCACAACAACAAAATTTGACCTCTGCTCTTAACCCATATGTGAAATTGTGACACACAGCAGGGGGCAGCTATTTTCAGCTATTAACAGACTTACATAAGGTGCTGCTGAGATAAGGGGGTCAGTGGGTAGTAGAGAATGAGACTGTGGTTATTCCTTTATGGGGTTAGATACATAAAGGCAGAGAGTGACAATGGCTTCAAGTTCAAACGTTGAACAGACCTTGGAACAAAAGTGGCTCTTCTCCTTTGTGTCGGGCAATCCGGGCAGCGGATTCGGCGCCCAGAGGGAAGCCACTCGAAAGCTGAGAACAGCACATGTGAAGAGTCCTGTAGAATTTTGTGTGCTGTTCTCAGAGTTTGCAGCTCACAGAAGGAGGACAGAGTTCTGACTGGGGATCCGATTATTTTAGAGCACACCTTGACTCTATCATGCAGTGTGATGGTGTGGAACCAGCAGGTTATTGAGAATGTATATGCCCTGCCCCCAGGGGGCATGTCTTACTCACTCAGATATTCCTGGTAGGTTGTGGACATTGATTGCACAGGGGGGTGTGGCATGGCATATCTTGAATGCTATTGGCTCCTGTGTTTTTTTTTTTTGTTTTTTTTTTTATAAATCAAATAACTTGAGATTTTGTTGCATTGTCCTTACTATAGATAAGCAGCTGGGTACAACCTTCTTTTGGTGATTTTTTTGGAGGCTCCAGGGTTAACACCCTTCCCTCGGCAAAAGGACTTTCTGGAGAAAGCAAGTCGAAAGCACAGTCCTCGAGGTCGGATGTCTGCGGAAAGAAGCCGAGGAAGAGAAAGGGAGAGCCTCAGACTTCTAAGCCTGTTTCTGGCATCTTCTCAAACAGACGAGGATCACAGGAGAACCAGGATGAGGCCTGGGTGGATGTTCATGCACCTCAGACACAGGTAAGGAGACTACACGAGGCCAAATATACCATATATCAGATATATATATATATGTGTACATGAGTCACTGAGGCGTCTCCTGATCTGACTCAGGCTGAACTGGCAGTCCATAAGAAGAAAGTCGAGGAAGTCGAGAGTTGGTTGAGGGTTCATTTGGACGTACAGAGCACTAATAAGGTTTGCATTGTTTCGAGTTCTTTATACTCCTCTGTCTGGGGGATAAAAGAACCCCTGCAGTAATTCTGGTTCTGCTCAGGGTGGCGCTGTTTTGTTACTGACCGGCCCGTCCGGCTGTGGAAAGACGGCCACGGTTCAAGCCCTGGCTAAAGATGCGTGCTGTCACATCCAGGAGTGGACGAACCCAACCGTCGCGGAGTACCGGACAGACGACTCCTTCAGAGAGAGCTTCGATCCAGGTGTGGAGAAGCTTCTCGGAGCATCTCGGCTTCACGTCTCCCAGGACTGTGATCACGTGTTGTTTGTTCTGTTTCAGCCTCCAGGTTTAACAGTTTCCACAGCAGTTCGCAGACAGCAGCTTTCCAGGAGTTTCTGCTCCGAGCCAACAAATACAACCGGCTGCAGATGAGCGGAGACGACGGGGCGCCGGAGAAGAAGATCGTCCTGGTAGAGGTACGATACTGCAAAACACAACAAGCTAACCTGTAAGGTCATATCTCATTGTCGCTAAGAGTCAGTTGAGTTCCTTCATCGCTAGTAATTAGCTAATTTTAGCTTTTATTAAGCTATTTTCCTGCTATCACACTTACCAGTTCTCTCGTCACTTTGTGTCCCTGAAGGATTTTCCAAACCAGTTCTACAGACAGCCAGGATGCTTGCATGATATCCTCAGGTGAGACACAGCAATGTAATTTTATAAACAGGACTGCAGTCTAAGCAGGAATCGGACAGGAAATGAGGCTGTGTGTGTTTCCTGCAGGCGTTTCGTGCGCACTGGAAGATGCCCGCTGGTCTTTATCGTGTCTGACAGCCTGAGTGGAGACACCAGTTCTAGACTCCTCTTCCCCAAAGACGTACAGGAGGAGCTGGGCGTCCACAACATCAGGTTTGTGTATCAGGATGTAAAACTCTGTGGGTGGAGCTTAAAGAAGAACCAAGATAAACACCAGCCTGTTGTCTGTCTGTCTGTCTAACTCCCCTGCTTTCTTCTTTTCTCCAGTTTTAACCCCGTAGCCCCTACTAGCATGATGAAGGTGCTGTGTAGGATTGCAACTATCGAAGCAAACAAGGTAACAGTAGATAAATGAATTCTTGACCCATTTCAACACCTTCTGGCCCACTTCCGTGTCTGTTCTCACTCACTAGGTTTCGTTTTCAGAGTGCCGGAAGGATCTCTGTGCCTGATAAAGCGGCGCTGGAGCAGCTGTGCTCCGGAAGTTCAGGAGACATTCGGAGCGCCATCAACAGCCTGCAGTTCTCCTCTTTCACTGGTGGGTTCTCATGCAAGTGCTAACGCAAGTCCGAGAAGTTTCCTGTTTGTTTAGCTAAAGCTGTAGGGTGTTCGAATTTTGATTTCACTCTTATTTCTATCTTTCATCTCCAGATTTCTCTCTGGAAAAAAGCCTCTTTGCTTCCAAGAAGGGGAAATCGTCCACGGCTCCAGCCAAACCCTCGGCGAGACCCAAAGGCCGGGGTCGGTCCGCTAAATCCACCGACGTGCTGGAGAAGAGCCCTGCTATCGGAGGAAAAGACGCATCCCTGTTCCTCTTCAGAGCGCTCGGAAAGATCCTCTACTGCAAGCGTCAGTCTGAATTATGTCTTAAGCATGTTTATGGTTCATTTGTATCGTGTTATGAAGTACGTTAGAGTGACACTGGTTATAATTTTAGGAGAAAGCTGTGAAGCTGGTGATGTTCCTGAGCTACCAGCACATCTTTCAGAGCATCAGAGGGACAAACTGCTGGTTGACCCAGAGGTACACACAAACACAAAGTGATATTAACACAAGCCCGCACTCGCCGTCTAAGCTCCTGTATAAGCAATGTATAAATATCAAGTAATATAATCACCACGTTTTAATTTACTTGAAATAAATCCTACATGTTTTTCTTTTTCTCAGCTTGTTATCGAGCGCTGTCACATGTCAGGCGAGTTCTTTAACCTTTACCTGCACCAGAACTACGTGGACTTTTTCTCAGAAGTGGAGGACGTGGCACGGGCCAGCGAGTACCTCTCGGACGCCGACTTCCTGACAGCTGAATGGACTGTGAGTTCATATCTGGAGCTAATGCTACACTGTAGTTGGTTGCTGTCCTTAATGCCTGTTTCAGGACTGTCTTTATCACGTGGGCATGTACTTCTCCTTTTGTTACATTTCAGTCATCTGATTGGTCACTGTGTAAATTCGACTGTTTGTTTAAAATGGCACTGTCTATTAAGCACAACCTTCTGTTTACAACCGATATCTATCAGGCTGTTTGATTCCGCTGTGTGTACAGTCCAGGTCCACCATGCTGGAGTATGGATCTTCAGTGGCCACCAGAGGGCTCATCCACTCTAACACCGCCCGCGCTCAGGCTGCACACCAGTCATCAGTCGGCTTTAAGCCACTTCACAAACCCCACTGGCTGCATATTAGCAGGACGGTAATGAGAGAATTCGCCAAGCTTGTTGTCCGTTCAGTAATGATCGCCATGCTTCTTGTTATTCTGACTGTGCTGTTTTGTCTTCTGGTTAAAGTACCGAGAGAACTATCTGGCGGCTCAGTCACTCTTCGTCAGCTTCTGTCTGACACCCATAAGCCTCGTGACGGAGCTAGTGCCCTACCTAGCCAAGCTAAGCAACCCTATGAGGAATCAAGGTAACACACACACACACTTATTACCACCAAGATGTTTCTGTAATAATCATCACTCTTTTGTACACAACATGCTAATCATCAGGTCTGTTATCAGACTAAAAACAGGTCACATGTCTCTGAGAGAACAAAGCACATTCACATACACTTCCTGATAGTCTAAGGACAGAAACACCATGTGGAAGTACACCAGGTGTTTTTATTTTCCCTTTCAGCTCAGATAACATTCATCCAAGATGTCGGCCATCTTTCTCTCAGGAGATATCCTGTCAGGTGAGTGAGCATAATTATTATTTTTTTTATTAATCCAGTGGTTATAGTAGTTACAGTTCATGTCTAAATTAATTCATCAGCACCTTCTGGTAGTACATAAGATCATCTGTAAGTACATTTTGTTTATTATTCTTATTTGGAGGGATGGAGTGGAGATAAACATGGGAATAGTGTGGAGATGGGGATGGAGATGGAAAAGGATGGGAAGAAGGGGATGGGGCTTGAGGGAATGGATCGGAGAGAGGGATAGAGCTTGATGTATATGACGTGGGGATTGGAATAAAGATGTGCATATGGTGATACGTCTGATGGGGATAGAAACAATAATGTGGCCTGCAAAGATATTGTTAATAATGCTTTGGATTAGCACAGAATGTGAAATCTGAATTCTTTCAGATATAAACTTGAAGCACTTGGTGATAAAGACCCTGGCCTGCTGGACCAGGACAGTGATCGTGAAGAGACAGGAACTCAGAGCGCTGATCTTGGCACTCAGAGCACTTTGCCAGGAGATACCACTACTGTGCCCACTCTCCCAAACAGCCAAGAGCCAGGGGGTGACCTCCCAGCCAGCCAGCCCCAACCACCCAACGCTGAGGCCTTACTGGACGAGGACGACCTTCTAATTGAGGAGTACGACAGTGACTGACACTTCTATAAACTCTCTGCCGTTGTTGCCTTAAAGAAACCCGGTTCTAACGTTTGTTTCTGCATCCCCGTTTTTTTTTTTTTTGTTTGTTTGTTTTGTGTTTTTTTTTGCATATGATTTTATACTGTGAATGATGAGCAGGATTAATATTTATTTGGTTCAGCACAAACAGCAGACAGGCTTTGTGTCGTGTGTGTGTGTGTGTGTGTGTGTGTGTATATATACATGTTGGTGTTATAGCGTTCCTATCGGACTAAATCACAGGGACCTATGGAAAGTGAGTGTTGTAAATGATCTTTAAAAAAAAAAAAAAAAAGCATTCTAATATTGTTACGATGTTATTTAGTGTACAGAATAATATAATTTCTGATGTTTTGGTTCTTTAATACATGCCATACTTGAGTAGGCAATAAAATGTATGTTTTGCAAATTTTGTGTACTGTCTGTGGGGGTGTAAACTGAAGCACAACACCAGCTTGTGAAGTTTGAAACGGTTGAGTGATTAGATTTATTTTTATTTTATATTCTTAAAATAAATATTGATCATTCCTGTAGAAATGTAATTCTGATACACAAAAATTCTAATACAGGAAATGATCAGGTCAAATCTGACAGGTGTTACATCAGACCAGGGTCCGAGTGCTGGCGTGCTGCCGAACACACACTGGTTTTATCACTGAAAGTATAAAACTCACCCATAATTCACACAACAACCTGAACCGTTGATTTCATTTTTCGTATTTGGTTACAAATAAGAATTTTTTTCTACTACAAAAAAAAAATAAAATAAAACCCTGGTGATGGGAATGATGTCTCTTTTTAAAAATGAGTCAAATAATTTGATTCAGCTCACCAATATGAGTCAACTCTTTGGGCTTCAAAAATCTCATTGCCATTTACTTCTAATCCAGACAACAAAAGTTTATCCTGTTCATATATGTGAGTCGGTTCTTAAAGTTTGGATCCTGAGAGTCGACTCTTTCGAGAACGACACATCACTCCAGTTTTTTTTTTTCTTTCTTTCTTTTTTTTCCCCCTCTGTTGTTCTTTGTGGAGGTTATTTGTTACAGAAATGTGGTGGACATTTTACACAAAAGCACCAGAACAGTGTTATTCTACTCTGAATTGTGTATATCCAAGAACAGAAAAGGTGTTGTAATCCTCTTTAAACTCATTGCGGATGCAGGAAGAAAAAAAAACCCGCCGCAGCTCCATGAGATCCGCTTCAGACACAGAGCAGTGTTAAACCTCGGAGTGAGTGTGTGTGACACACCTGTGTGTGTGCTGTGTGTGTTACACCTGTGTGTGATCTGTGTGTGTTGTGTGATCTAATGATAGATGGTCTGTTTCCTCCATTCTTCACTTTGCTCTGCTGCTCCGACAAGTGTTCAGGTTCCAGGTGAGTCTCGTGTTTTCTTCCAGTTTTTCCGAAAAATAATCCGGATTGAACGCGAATTATTACTAGATCCTTTTTTCTTAACCATAGACACACACAGATGTTTAGCCCTGGCGCACTTTTCCAAACAGCTGGCGCGTAAAATAAGCGGATTAAAGAAGTCGCAACTCTCCTCTATACACTTTACCTTCGTATACTTAACTCAAATCTTCAACAGCTTTCTCAGAAAACAGTTTCGAGTTTCACATTTCAACATAAAAGAATAAAGAAGGAAAAATAAACACACACCTCTGGTTCAGTAGGCTGTAGACGGTTCTTCATTTTGTCCTGCTGGAGGAATGATTTACACAGAACCTTTAAAAAGATCACAAGGAGAAAACTTTTTGAAATCCTGAACTAATCAGCCACAGAAGCCATCAGGACAGAATCCAGGGCGTTTGGGTTAATAATGAAGTTTTATGAATGATTAATGTGTAGCCTGTCTAAGAAATAAAACACTCAGTGTTGTGCTGTTTGAGGGAAATAATCAGCGAGCGAAGCTTGTCATGTTAGTGTAAACTCTTCCATCTGTTCAATGACAGCTTTACTTCTGTTTCAGTTACAAAGCGCTGACACTGGAGACTCCTTCCATAATAGTTAAATAAACATCTTACAGAAAACCTATCAATGATTACACACAGGTTTTTTTTTTTTAATCCGTTCATGTGGAGCGTCCACTGTACGAGTCCCCACAAGTGAGCTGTTACTATAGAAACGATAATATATTAGAACAAGAACATCAATACTGTCAGAGCTGCTGTTATAGAAAACTAATCAACACCTTCTGACCAATCCAGAATTCAACAGTGCTGTGATGTGAATTTACAGTTA
>JAOVYU010000034.1:16602836-16613991 GCA_025674565.1 Synodontis membranacea
ATATAAGTAAATATTGAAACAATTAAAATACTGCTAATAATTAATAAAATGCATATATAGGTTTAAAGAAAAGAATAAATATTGTTTATTATTATTATTATTATCATTATTATTATTATTATTATTATTAGGAATCATATAATTAACTTTATTACCAGGCATCGGTTTGTGTTGCTATTATGTTCTTTCCCCCATTAAATTATGGCAATATTTTACGGGGAAAAAAAGCTAGAGCTGAAGGCTGAAGCGCTGCTGCCTCTGTCCATGGTGCTGAATATGGATAATTTGGGGGAAAATCTCAGACAAAAAAAAAAAACTGAATTAGTTTGATATTTTTTTCGTTCACGATATTATAAACTGTCATTAACAGGTTACTGAAGAGTTATTATTTACATAATTTGCTTTTAAATAAGAATTTATAACCAGTGAATGATAACATTTCAGAAATGCATATAAATGTAAATCTTCTTAAAATGGTCTTTAAATCAAGTGCATTTTCATGAAATGTTAAATGAAGTAATCACCAGTAATTAGTATATTTTCAGTTTATAATGTTAAAGTAAAGAAAAATCAATCAAGTCTAATATTTTTCCTCATTCGGCCATGATTAGTGTAATTCTATTGTAGTTAACTGTAATAGTGTAAAAAAAAAAAAAATAATCCAACCCCTTCTTTTTATTTCACAACCATATATATTTGAGAAGAGAAAAGATAATAATACATCACTGGGTTGTATACTTTTATTTAAAACTCGTACATTTGTATCTATCGTGGTTTATTGGTGCTGGGTAGATCTATAACTACTATATCAGTGTGTAAGCTGATAGATCAGCCTCTTCCTCACCTTCTGGATGAAAGAAAGAGAGGACATTAGACAGAAGTATCGTGTTGGTATGACATCATTACTTCCTTCTTCACCGTGCTCGGGACCGTTTTAACCCTCAAACAGAGACAGCAATGATGGACAGCTTCCAAACTCTGAAAAGCATCATGTGGAAGAAGATTTTAACTAATAAATATTATGGGATGCTTCAAGCTTCTGTGACAAATCTACCATATCATATAAGAATCAAAAAGCAGAGATTGAATGCTCAAGCACCTAGTGTAAGTGTATTCTATTCAACTCAGGTAACCTCCTGAGTTGCTTCTTCCAACATCTACCTTAATATCATGTGGCAGATGTGATGCTCTGGGTACAGGGCTTCTGCTAGCACTTTCTCAGTCCAGCCCCTGAAACTGAGACTTTGCAGACCTCAATCAGTGGGGTGCTGGAAATTCCATTTAGACATGAAAGGTGTGTGTTGGTCTGTAAGTACCATTCTGGGGAAAATCATATACAGTAGTTTATAAGTGTGCAAGTAGATTCAGGTCCTTGGCTGTATGTCCATTTTGATGGCACAACCCGACTGTGTTAATCATTACCAAAATGTGTTTATTGCCCTGAGTTGAATATGGCAGCAGTTCTACCAAATAGTTGAAGGGTTACTCCATGAGGCTGCTCAGGAGGAGAAGCTTGTTAAGACCTCCTAGACATCTAAGACCCTGTTAATAATATACAAGGCTAACCTGAATAAAGAAACCTTAAGTGCATGAACAAGTGGTTGAACAAGAATCCCTTCCCCCATGACTATGCCTGTTGCTTTTTCCACTACCTTATCTTAATCTCCAAATTATCCATATATTACAATTATAATAAAACATTGTATCATAAATCTAGTGTGGGTTTGCACAAAAAAGCTCAGTGTGTAGTAATAATGTGCTGTTTGGGAATGGTCCCCTGATGATGACAGTAATTCTCTTTGGCTTTTTTTTTTTTTTTTTTTTTTAGGAGCCTTCCTCATCCCATATTTGCTCATGGCTGTATTTGGGGGTGTACCACTCTTCTACATGGAGCTGGCTCTGGGTCAGTTCCACCGCACAGGTGCCATCTCTATATGGAAGCACATTTGCCCAATATTCAAAGGTAATAAACATTTTAATTTTTACCTTACATCAGGGCTTCTCCCAAGGTCAGTATATGATGAGTGTAGTGATCAGTAGAGGCAGAAGAGTAGGATAAAGTGATGGTGTGATAATTAGATGATTAGACTCGCTATTGGGAATCTTATTATCAGATTTCAGATTTCAAGCAACATGCTCCACCAGGATGCTGATACATAACTATGTTAACAATTAAACTATTTCAGAGTTCTGTATCATGGTTTATTATCACATGACTAGTGGATACAGCAAAAAAAAAAAAAATGTTTTATGTGAGTTTGAGACAAAGTATATAAGCAGCCTGGCACAAGTCACTGATGTGATCGAGCTAAAGTCGAGCTGGTGAACCATTTCCTTTGGTCTTCTCAGGCATTGGTTTCGCCATCTGCATCATCGCCTTGTACGTCTCATTCTACTACAACACCATCATTGCGTGGGCCTTGTTCTATTTCTACTCATCGTTCAGCAGCACTCTGCCATGGACGAACTGCGACAATGCATGGAACACGGAAAACTGCACCAACTACTTTGGCAAGGACAATGTGACGTGGACGAACTACTCGCGCTCACCGGCTGAGGAGTTTTACACGTAAGTGCATGTAAGTGGCAAAGAATGAGAAGATGCAAAAGGGAGGAGGAGGAGGAAAAGGAGGAGGATAACAACCATAAACTCTTCCACAAATATACACCATAAATCAGCGAACAGATCCTAAGTCACTGGAATTTTCATTTCTGTTGACAAAGTTCATCATTCCTAATGCAACTGTAAGTTCAACATCGAATACAGAGGAGGCGTGTTTATTTTCACTTAATGTAAACTAATAAGAAAACTAAAGTTAGTGTGCTGAAGCTGAGTTATTCTCATCACCCAGAAGTTAATAATTTTTCGATAACAGTGCACCCCATAGTACAGTATTTTATTCCCGTAATAACACAATTTATTGAAATGTTCTGTTTATAAGAACATCATGCCGTACTTTTTATCCATTTAGAGTTGCATTTGAAACATCCGTAGAAAAAAAGTCAGGTCCTTTTTTTCCCAGTCACGTTAAAAACAGCTATAAGCGGAGAGTTATAATGGAAGAGGGAATGAAGGGGTAGATGTTGGGACTGAGCGGCGGTTCTGTGTGAGCAGGAGGAACGTGCTGGAGCTGCACGAGTCAGAGGGTTTGGAGAAAGTGGGCGTGATCCGCTGGCAGCTGATGCTCTGCCTGTTCCTCATCTTCACCGTCGTCTACTTCAGCCTGTGGAAAGGAGTCAAAACATCGGGCAAGGTGTGCACACACACACACACACACACACACACACACATCAGACACTTACATCTGAACCATACTGTAAAGGAGTTTTAAATGAAATATACACCATCACTGTGACACAATAATCTCTCTCTCTCTCTCTCTCTCTCTCTCTCTCTCTCTCTCAGGTGGTTTGGGTCACAGCCACTCTTCCATATGCAGTGTTGCTGATTTTGTTAATTCGTGGTGCAACGTTACCTGGAGCCTGGAGGGGCGTGGTCTTCTACCTACAGCCCAGATGGGAGAAACTTAAGGATACAAGTGTGAGTCTCTCTTTCTCTCTCTCTCTCTCTCTCTCTCTCTCTCTCTCTGTGTCTCTCTGTTTATCACCTCAACCGTTACGAGTAACACCGTGACCCATTAGGAACGATAAAACCGTCACGGTTGTACTCTGGTGAAGTGAAGTGAATACTTTTGATAAAAATCGTACTCTGGTTTGAAAGCCCGCTGTTGGTTTCCTGCTGCAGGAAATGCAGATGAGGTGCGGGAATAAAGCGCACCGCTAATCAGATGCATAATTGGTTCACATTTGTTTTCCTTTATGAAAGGCTCTTGTGCACTCTGGCTCACACACACACACACATATACACATGATACACTGTTTTGTTTTTTTCTACAAGATTTGTGCCTTGTAGGAACTGAAGATATATAGCACAGAATGACTTTGGGTTTCATGGATGTAATGTAACTATTAAAAAAAAAGATTTTGCTGTGGTTTGAGTGGTATAAAACACATGGGACATGCTGGTACAGGAAAATAATCAACTTTGCTTCATCATACCACCTCATGTCTGATTATTTTCCCATAACAACTCAATATCGAGGGTTTTATTCCTGTCTTGAGCTGTGTACAGGACAGTGTGGCGATGATTGATGGAGCATTAATCACGATTAGGATGTCAAGCTTAACTGTAATTACGACTGTAAAGTTAAAATTCAAAGAAATGACAATATTTCTCAGTGACAACTCTCAGGTGTAAATTTTTTATTTTTTTTTTGCAGGTTTGGGTGGACGCAGCAACTCAGATCTTCTTCTCCCTCGGCCCGGGGTTTGGTGTTCTGCTTGCTCTGTCCAGCTACAATCCGTTCAACAACAACTGCTACAGGTACCAAGAACTTCCTCGCTCTTTTTTTTCTGACGTCTGTTTGCAAATCGGAAACAAAAAAGTTGTCGTTGGTGGGTGACGTATCCTCTCTATTCTACACACACACACACACACACACACACGCAGACACACACACGCACAGACGATCAGGAAGCATGCAAAGCACTCCTTTTGCCTCATTTCAGTCCTCTGATCCAAATTCCTATTGATCCACACTACCCTGAAGATAAAATACATTAGCTATTTGAAATAAATTACTATATAATGTAATTATTATAATATAGATTAGCTAATTAATGGACAGAACATGAGGATTTTTTTGTTAGATGATATAAAATCCTTAACCTTCTTCCAAAGTGAAATGAGATGAAAGTGGTGAAATGGAGATAGTGGATCGAATGAAAAGCTCTGTAAGTGTGTGTGTGTGTGTGTGTGTGTGTGTGTGTGTGTGTGTGTGTGTGTGTGTGTGTTTTTGGGCCTGGCTTCAACTGGTGCTGAGTGAGAAGGGAGAAGGAAGAGGAGGAGGAGGAAGCGTGTCTTGATCCTTGGCGTCTTGACCACGAGACATGGTTTCTAATTAAAGCTGATTAACTTGTATATAGAATACTGTAGGCCTCGTCCTAAATCACACTCCAGAAGCCTCCTTTTCTCAGTGTAGGGACGTGATTGCACACAGAACAACAACACAACATTAATGCTTTACCATTACAATTAATTTACAATGAATGTCCTGCATCATCTTCCATTTCCTCCTCTTTTTTGGCAGAGACGCCATCGTGACGAGTTTGGTAAACTGCCTGACCAGCTTCATGTCTGGTTTTGTGATTTTTACCGTTCTGGGCTACATGGCTGAGCAGAGACACGTTAATGTTGAAGATGTAGCCAGAAACAAGGGTAAGAACATCTTAAGCTTGTGCTGATCATTTGGCTAGATGTCAGGCATCATAAGGACAAAATCTCATAAACATTCCTTTTTTTGGTAAATTTTCAAGGAACTTCCTTTTCATTTTAAAATTATACATACATACATACATACATAAATATCTCACAGGAGAGGTGAAAGTAAAATTTAAATGGATTATTTATCAAATAAGGCAGTGTACAACATAAATAAAACAGAACTGAAACACGGGTAAACAATGAATGAGTAGATATAAACATGAACACAAAAGGAAACACACGACATGAAAACAGTTCGAGAAACACTGGCACCGTAGCGATAAATCAAATAACAGCTATTATATGGTGGCAGTCTGACATGATAATATTAACCACGAACATTAGTGGAACAAACCAGACCTCCGGCAAAAAGACGTCGACGCTTCACACAGAAGCGTGAGTCCATGCGTCTTTTATTGTCTCTTTAATGAGGGCTGATGCAGAGCAGGTGGTGCCAGTGCGCGTACACAGTGGCGCACTCTCGCGGGTACGTAGAGCTGAAAGGATGGCGTGGGCGAGCGCACTGTGCTCGCTGAGTGACAGTCCTACCTGGAATACACAACTGCATGCTAAATTATTAACACATTGTACCAGATAGCAAAATATTAAGAAGAAAAAAAACAGATATCTATCATATTAATTATACAATTCCAGTTACTGTAAACTGGAACAAACTTTTTTTTGTTGCATTATAGGCCCGAGTCTACTGTTCATCACTTACCCAGAAGCCATTGCCAACATGATGGGCTCCACATTTTTTGCCATAATCTTCTTTGCAATGATGATCACACTGGGATTGGACAGTACAGTGCGTCTACACACACACACACACACACACACACATGCACACACACACACACAGGCATATTTTTCAAATACTGCTACCGTGTTTGTTTACGTAAACTGTGTGTGTCCAGTTTGGAGGTCTGGAAGCGATCATCACTGCTGTCATGGATGAGTACCCAGACTTTCTGTCTCACAGGAGAGAAGTGTTCGTGCTGGGCCTGGTGGCCGTGTGCTTTTTGGGATCTCTGAGCACTCTTACTAAGGTGAGTCTTTAACAGCCCTTTCACCCCCTCGTGGTGCATTTGAGTCCAAATCAGAGTGACATTGAGTTTGGGTTCAGTTTTACACCGCAGATAATTAAAGAAACCACATAACCAACTAAATGCTGCATATGTCTTTTGTCTTCTGTCTTTTCTATCTTTGGGTCTCATTAATGGTCAGGGCCACAGGCTTAAGGTTTCACAAACACAGTGCTGAGTCTGTTTGATTAGACTCTGGCGTGTTGTTAGCTACTGATTTGACTATGAAGCGGCTCACCTGCAGCGAGCGAATTCAAGAGAGAATGTGACTTGACTCTGAGTCGACTCACCTGCAAGAAGTACACACTATGGAGAAAGTGATTCATTTCTGAATCGACTCACCTGTGGGAAGTGAATAAAAAAATATTGTGTATATTCTGGAGATCTGAACAGAAGAACAAAAATAAAAATTAAAAACAAACACAGGGCTGGCACACAGTATTATGGTTAAATAGCAAACGAATCAAAAGAATTCAGATTCAGAATCATAGGTGTGAAAATGCATTACATTTATTCCTCTATTAGATGTCTATGAAGTGAATGAACCTGAGGGCATTTTCTATATTAAGGTTAATCCAGGATATTTAAAAATGTCTGGTCAAGATGAATGGTCTGCTTTTATCATCTTGAAGAAGTTTCTCCACACATCTGAAGAGCACATTAACCTGAATTGAATAAACTTCTATTAATAGTGTATATTGAAAGTCCACTTGCAGTGATTTTGCACTTCTTGTTCTTGTCGTTTTTGGTTACAGGGTGGTGCGTATGTAGTAAAACTACTTGAAGAGTACGGAGTCGGATCCTCCATAATAGCCATCGTGTTCCTGGAAGCCACTGCTGTGTCCTGGTTTTATGGTAAGAAAACATCTTGGTGTGAAAACATGATAAGTTCAATTATATCTCGTTATATATCATTATACGTAACACAATGCGAGTCATACTGTAGGTTATGTGAAGTTCAGGATCGGATTTTGGTTCTCATATCTTTATAATCACCTAGAACCTGTAAAAAAACAAGAGCCATGTTTTTTGATGACCCTTAAAATAAATAAATCACACAGTTAATGAGCTCAATCGGTCTCATTTTCTCTCAGGCATCAAGAGATTCAGCAACGACGTCAAATCCATGCTGGGATTCACGCCCGGGATCTTCTGGAGGTTCTGCTGGGTGGCCATCAGCCCATCTTTTCTAGCGGTGAATACAAACACACCTTTTATTGATCATCTCTAAAACTATTCCATAATGATAAAGATGTTCGTAATTACTTATTTCTTATCACGGGAAGCCACGCAGAAATCCGTCACTGGTCAATGCCATTATAAGGTAAATACCAAGCAAGCATGATAAGTCTAACAGTTACAGAAGGTCAAGGTTTTCCAGCTTATTATATTCTCATTCAGAAATGTAGAAGTTGCTTCCATCCCTCCGGCCCTTAAAGACACTTTAATCCCATTTTTGACCGCCTTCTCACTTTCGAAAACTTCTGCATCCCAAATGTCAATCCCATTCCCCTCCCTAACTCAATTGCAGATGCGAGAGCTGACATTCACCCCATGCACATTCTCCTTCTTATTCCTTTTTTATTTGTTTCTGAGCATGCTAAATGGCCATCTCCATCTCTGCCTCAGGTGCTTAGAGATTTATTTGAAGCGTCGGACATTTGTCACTGTTATCACACACCAAAATAATAATAATAATAAAAAAAGCAGCACAATATTCTGCTCATAAGGTAGGGCAGTTTTCCTGGGGCAACTGTGTTTAAGTTAAATTTACTTTAAAAAAAGAAAACTGCTGGATAAATTTACTTTTATCTTTTTTTTTTTTTTTTTTTTTTGTACGAGAACCCTCTATGTCCTGTAGACTGCACTTAAAATATTAAGTTAAATTTGCCAAAACCTTCTGGGTGGAAACTGCTTTCCTCCAGTAGATCTGACTCCATTAATTTTTTGGTCAATTCAAGATCCAGACGTCAGTACAGTTTTGATTTCATTAATGCTTAAAAAAAAAAGTACTTTTACATTTCTCAACAAGATTCTAACATGCATGACTCATTTAAAAGCAGGAAAAGTGTGTTCCTATTGAGCGGAAGCAGAAAGGATACTCTATCAGACATCCATTTGTAACAGGAATGTAATGTTCAGATATGATTTCAAAAAAAAAAAAAAAAAAAAAAAAGGGGGTTTTATCATCTTTTTTTTTTTTTTTTTTTTTTTTTACTTATTGAGTGTTTTTTTTTTTTCTTGTTCAGTACATCATCATCAGCTCTCTGCTGAACGCTTCCCCGGTGGTGATGTTCGATTACACGTTCCCCGACTGGAGCCTCACTGTTGGTTTCATTATCGGACTCTCATCTTTCATCTGGATCCCAGTCTACATGGTGTATAAGCTGGTGTGGACACCCGGCTCACTCAAACAGGTGAGAACTGGGGGAGAAAAAAAAGTTACATTAAAAAAATGTATGTATATGTTTATGTGTCCTGGATTCTGATTGGCCAGAAGGCGTTGATTCATTCCCAGCTCATTCTGATCCATTGTTTTAATAACAGTGATTCCTTAACTAGTCTTAACAATAGTATAGCAAATGTCTTGTTCTTGTTCATTTTAACATAGTGACCTCTGACCTCTTCCTCCTGGTTGCTGTTTCTGTTTTCAGCGTCTGGCTGTTTGCCTGCGGCCCGAACGAACGCTGCCTGACATGCACGCAGACACGCTGGGTTTGACTCCGGTACCCTAAAACGGCCAGAAACATAAATCAGGAACCAAACAGAGTCAAAACATACGTAGACACTGGGACAAACACACATACACTGACACAAACACACATAGAGATGATTAAAGAAGCAATAAGTAGCATCTTTTGGTCCACTTTCCAGATGCAATACTCGCCATGCTGCTCACATTCAGACACGACAATTTCAAAATTACACTATTCAGCCTATTTCTTGATTATGGCTAGATATGTGATGATGTGGCGATCTCAACTGCCTCATTCATTAGTCATAGGCAATATTGTATTTTTTATAAATAGAAAGGCAGTTAACTACATTTTCAGATTGGCTTCTTTGAAAAAAAAACAACAACAAAAAAAATACATCTGATGTCAGTTTCAAAACTGTCTTAAAGCTTTCCTAGATGACAGCTGGACGCTGATGCTTATTAGCATCAAATATTGTCTGGGTTGAATATCGCTTTTTATACCGCAGCGAGTCCTGGACTCTGCGTGGTCAGAAAGAGAAGATGTCGATTCAATTTCTATCATTGTTGTTTCAATAGTAACAGTAAGGGATTCAAATATATATATTTATTGCTATTTAACAAAGAAAAACAACGTGTGCAATTGTTGGTGTGGTGAAGTTTCCTGGAATGAGTCTCCAGCGTCAGAGCTGTAACTTTACGTTTCCCGCCCTCTTCAGGACAGAGGAGTTTACGCACTGCGAAGGACGGCTTATAGCTGCCTACATTATGTTAGTATTTATATTTTAGTTTCAGCTTTGTTAGTCATAGTCAAATTTCTCTTCTGTTTCTCATTAAAGCCAGAACATACCCTTTTTTCGCTCTAAGGCTTATCAGAGAAACATTGGTGAATGCTGTTTATTTTAACATGAAATGAAAAATGCTACTTATTGCTCCTTCAGCTTTATAATTTAAGAAGCCAAATCAGCTCACAACTAAAATCGGTGCAATGTTTTAAAATGCAGTAAGTGAACTGATAGACTGTGTAAAATTCAGTCCATGAAAAAAAAAAAAAACTCATTGATTACCGGTCAATGTTTTATATTCTTTGTTAAATATTTAGTCATTTTCTCCATCCATTCTCAAGGCAGGAAGTGACATCACAAAGGGAAATTCAACGTTCATGCAAATGATGTTTACGTCAGTGAGAAGAGACATCAGACTTTTTTTTTTCCAGATGTGTGTTGTGGAGAGTTGTGCTGCCTTAACGCTGCCTGAACATCTGTATCACTATTCAAAGTCAAAAGTTTGTATCATATCGTATCGGTCGTGTGCCTCCAGGAAACTTTAAAAAAAAAAAAAAAAAAAAGACTGTTGATGAAGACTGTTTCAAATCCATATGATTTGACTACATTACAATCATGTTTTTGACACGGCCCCGTTGACTTCCCATCAGCACTTACAGTAATGTAGATGTTCACTACATTCATTTATCATAATTAAAAAGCCTCATAATCTACACAATGTTCATGCTGGCAGACGACAAGATACTCATGTCAACTTAATAGTTTGTGGGCGTGAACCAACTGCTACTGCTGTTGCTTGTGGGTGTGGCCTGTCCAGCAAAGCAAGATAACTGTACATACACTCACCAGAGACACCAGCCATCTCTGCTGTTTCTTCATAATGTCTCTATACACACTTAATTGAGGTTAAATATGGCAGGATACGAGGAGCTAAAGATGTGAGCCATGAATTAAGAAACATTGGAACACCAGTGCCATAGGATTGTTCTGTCGAGACAGTGATTTGGTTTGGACCCAAATGAAATAACTGAGACAAAAGGCATGGACACAAATTAATATACAATACTGACATACAACATAGCTATAATAATAAAGATAATATTTCAAGACCTTGAATGAAGTATCTATTATAGCAATTATTATGTTGACCCGGCAGGCACATGATTGGAACATTTCATACTCATCCCCCAATAGGACACTTTAGAGAGAGGAAATTTTTACAGAGGTGCCTGGATCTTTGCCCAGCCCTCACGTTAAGTACACTCAG
>JAOVYU010000034.1:16708677-16719606 GCA_025674565.1 Synodontis membranacea
GATTACTTAAAACCCCCTCTGTCTGCATAAAAGCAGTGTAGGAGCACACCGTGGTACCGTACCCTCGTGAGCATCAGTTGAACAGTATTGTACCTGCAGAGAGTAGTGTGTTGCTACAAAAATGGTGAGAAAAAGGCAATTAACAATGGAAGAGAGACAGACCATCATAACACTTAGAAAGAAA
Source organism: Synodontis membranacea (assembly GCA_025674565.1). NCBI lineage: Eukaryota > Metazoa > Chordata > Actinopteri > Siluriformes > Mochokidae > Synodontis > Synodontis membranacea. The sequence goes on from JAOVYU010000034.1 coordinate 16,708,862, forward strand.
GAATGTCAAGGTGTCAGTGTTCTAAAACTTTTGACCAGTAGTGTATATACACTGTGTGAGTGATTAAGTGATGACCTGAGGAAAGAAAATGTGCATGCCTGGTAGTTTTTGCGTACAGTGCTCTATAGCGCCTACCACAGGGGAGGAGTTGAAACAGGTTGTGTCCAGGGTTTTCCTGACTCTGGATGTGTGTGACTTTATCCTCAGGCTGAACGATGGCATTGCCGACTCTTTCCGCGCACTGGCCGAGCAGGATCCGTCCTCTGGAGCGTCAGCTGGTGCGTCACAGAGAACAGGAGGCGCGGCGTCTCCAGCAGTGGCAGATGCACTCGAAATATTTTAAAGAGCAGCAGGTTCGGAGCAGTAAACAGGCACACTGGAGCTCCCGCGAATCCTATCAGCGGAGGTAATCACCGAATCAGTTCTCTTTCGCGTTTGGCTCAACCGGCTACTTACGCTTTGTCACCTGGATTTGTAGCTACTTCATAAAATCATAAAACTATTTGTGCTGCAAGTGTATGATCATGTGATTTAGAATTGTGAGAATGGACAGATGAGGTCAAGGACGAGCAAAGAAAAGACCTTGACATCCTGATGACACATTTTTGCTGAAAATGTCTTTTAGTAAGTTCTCCCGTCTCTTGTGTGTCAGCATGTCGGCGTTCCAGCGCGAGGGTCTGCAGGAGGAGAGGAGAAGGAGCGTGGAGGAGCGCAGGGAGCGTCTGAGGGACATGCTGCAGCTGGAAAACGCACAGCTGGAGACTGAGCTCCGAGCCTCCGCCCGAGACCGGAGCGCCACCCTCAGGCAGCAGCAGGAGAAGGCCGAGGATCTGCGATCAGCTCGCGAAGAGCGCAGGAAGAAGGTGACGCATCCTGCACATCGCAGTACAGCGTACAGTGTTCTTATTCAAATCTTAACGGTGTCTTTTTCTCTCTGCAGCTCGCACAAGAGCTTCTAAAGGAACACTGGAAGAAGAACAATCCAGAACTGCGCAAGGTGAGTGTGTATAACTGCCGAGTCACCTCACGGAACTACGAATGTGATGATGTCATCACCTGTGTGTGTGTGTGTGTGTGTGTGTGTGTGTGACGCAGGTGGAGTCGGAGCTACATAATGATCATGTGGTGAGCCACTGGCAGGTGCAGCAGCACCACAAAAAACAGGTACTAAATGATTCTTTTATAACATTACATCTTTATCAGAAGCTGTTGAACAGGGGATTACCAATGAATATTATTAAAATGCTCCGTTTTTCTCCTTTAACCCCGAGGTGGAGGAGGAGGCCACGCAGGAGAGACAGCGCTTTGAGAACGAGTACGAGAGGAGTAGGCGGGAGGCGCTGGAGAGGATGAAGGAGGAGGAGGAGAAGAGGAAAGAGGAGGAGAGAGAGAGAGCCGAGTTCCTGCGCCAACAGATGGAGGAGCTGAAACTCAGAGATGAGGAGGTGAGTTTTAAAAAAAAAAAAAAAAAAAAAAAAAAGAAGATAAATAGTTTAGTCCTGGAATTTGTGTTTCCAAAATTTTTCAGATCTCAAAAACAAAAAAAGCTTAATATGTAATGTGCTTTATGTTTGTGTATCAGAGTCTGCGTCTACAGCGAGAGGAGGACGCTCTGCTGTCCCAGAGTTTGGAGGTGGAGCAGCTGGAGGAGGACAGGAGGATAGCCGAGGAGAACCGGAAGAAATCCGAGTTCGGGTGAGAGTCAGACGGTGATGTTTGTGCTTGTGCGATGCGATGATGTCATGGTGTGATGTGATGGTGATGTCAGTGCTCTGACTGCCGGTGTCCCTGCAGACGTTTCCTGAGCCGTCAGTACCGAGCACAGCTGAAGAGACGAGCGCAGCAGGTCCAGGAGGAACTGGTGAGTGAGACCACATGGAGAATCATCATCATCACCTAAAATTTAACAACACTGATTCGTCTAAGATGATAAGAGACTGTTCCTGTGTTTCCTGTGTTTCCTGTGTCTGCTCCATTATTCTCCTGTCTCCCTGTCTGTCCTCAGGAGGCAGACCGGAGGATCCTGGCGGCGCTGACGGAGGGCGAGGAGGAGGATCGAAGGGTGGAGAGTGCGAGGAGGGAGAGGGCAGTGGCTGATGTGGCGTGGATGAAGAGGGTTCTGGAAGACCAGCTGCAGCTGGAGAGAGAGCGAGAGGCAGAGTTCGACCTGCTCTACAGGTGAGGGGGCGGGGCAAGGGGCGGGGTTTCAATTATATTAGTGTTTTTATAAAATCACTGCACAAAAGCTCACAGCTTATAATCTGTATGTGTGTGTGTGTGTGTGTGTGTGTGTGTGTGTGCGTGTGTGTGTGTGTGGTCCAATCAGAGAGGAGGCACAGAGGGTGTGGGATCAGCGTGAGGCTCAGTGGGAGAGAGAGAGGAGAGCCAGAGAGAGGCTCATGCACGAGGTAAACCTCACAGTGTGTGTTGGAGTTGTGCCAGTTATCCATTACACAATCTACACACACAGTGCTGTTACTGTAGACACTTCAGAATATCATCACTAGTCCTGTGATCTACAGCAAGGACGCCATGATGGGCAGCATTTAGAGGCAGATATTCAGAAGGCAGAGTAAACTCCATGTCTGAGGTTTACATCACGCACTGCGATGTGGATGTTAACCAGATTTGTACAAGCAGTATAATCAGAAAGTGTGTGTGTGTGTGTGTGTGTGTGTGTGTGTGTGTGTGTGTGTGTGTGTGTGTGTGTGTGTGTTTAAAGGTGCTGAGTGTGCGTCAGGAGCAGCTGCAGGAGCGTATGGAGGAGAAGCGCAGGGCTCGGGAGGAGTGTGAGAGGAGGAGGGTGGAGCTTGTACAGCAGATGGAGGAGGAAGAGGAGGAGAATCGACAGCAGAGGGAGGAGCAGGAGAGGCAGCGCACCACACGCATGCACGACATCAACGCTCAGGTGTGTGTTGGGAAGCACTAGGGCATTTATTACACTGCTCCACCCCGAGCTGGCACTCACACACTGTTTCTCCTCTTCAGGTGGAGCAGAGGCGCAGGGAGCAGTGGGAGGAGCAGCGAAGACTCGATCAGGAGGAGGCGGAGCTGAGGGAGGGGCTTAGGCAACAGGAGGAGGAGCTTCGGCTGGAGACAGAGAGGATGACTCGGCGTGGCTACGAGGAGAGGGTGAGGGGCATAAAAACAACGTGTTTAATTCTGCATTCTGATTGGTCAGACTAGGTGAAGCTGTAACTTTTCTGACTCGAGGTTTGTCTTTGGTGCAGATTCGCAGCAGACCTCGCTCAGCCTGGACATGAGGACACGAGGACATGCCCACTCTCACACCGAATGCACTACGCCGTAGTTTGTGGTTTTCCGTCTGTAGCGCAGTGACTCAGATCAGGTAGAGTGTGTGAACAGTGACTCAGATTAGGTAGAGTGTGTGAACAGTGACTCAGATCAGGTAGAGTGTGTGAACAGTGACTCAGATCAGGTAGAGTGTGTGAACAGTGACTCGGGTGTGTGTCAGGACAGAGCACTCTACACTGAAGTGTGTATGCCGCCAACGTTTTAGCATTTCCAAATTTCAATCATTTGTAAAATAAAATAAGTAAATAAATTGTCGTTTAGCGACAGCTCCGTCTGTCCTGGTTTTAAATCTGATCTGAACTATAGTCTGACAGGCGTCCGTTAGTCGACGAGCATGAGCATAGAGGGTATGTGATGTCACCTCTCCGGCAGTAGCTAGGTGATTTTGTGACGTCACACGACCAAGACGGCTTTCAGCTGATCAGATTTAACGTAAGCTCCGCCCTTTTTAAAAATCATCGTAAGACACGTCTGCTCTAAAGGGCTGCTTTATGGATAACACTCAGCGTGATGAGTAGCAACAGTTTTTGTGTACACACTTATCAGGACATGCCTAATTCATCTAAAGTGTGTTTGTGTTAGTTAAGCTCGTGACTCATGCCTGTTGGTTAGCTTTATAGCTTAGCGTTATGTTTTATAGAAGCAGACAAATGAATTTGCCATGTGTTGTAGCACTGAAATGCTCTGTATTTATTGAGTTTTTAATGCTGTTACGAAGTTATAATTAAATATGATTTTGCCAAACAGGGCTCACGACTGTGATGTTAATAACGCTAACTATAATTCCACACTAAAGCATTAATATAGCAGGTTTTTTTTTTTTCCACCACTGAGAATATTCACGCAGCAGGAACTGATAATGTACCTGACTAACGTCTGTAATGTGCGTGTTGAGTGCAGGATGGTTAGATATTTATTTATTAGAGATCAAATTCAAAGCAGGCACTTTAATGTCAGAAATGCACTATATAAATGAAATGATTATTATCAGCAGTAGTTTAGATTCTCAGTGCTAACGTAGAAAAGTGCATAGCTTAAAAACAAAATTCACTGCACAGAAATTTTAACCTTTTTCTCAGCTGATGTTGGTTGTTGTTCTGATGTGATCCAGCAGGGGGCAGTACAGAGTTATTAGATTCACTCTAACCTCATGATCACATTTCATAAGAAATCAGAAAACAGTAAAAAAAAAAAAAATAACAATAAGGTTCACTGATCATGTACAGGTTTTAGGGAGAACCTCTTTGGATGCTAAGAACCTGTAACTTGTCTTTAACCTTTAGCTGCTGGAGCACTCTCAGGGTTCTTCACAGGTTCTTCACAGGTTCTTGGCCTTACAAAGTTTGTACTTCCTAATAGGGATTCACTCTTGCATTGTTCTACATAGACAGGAACCATAGGGTTCCCCCAGAGGGACATCTAAAAAGCCCTTTAACGGTTCCAGATTTTCTAAGATGATATCTCTCTTAAATGAATCATGGCGAGAGCTGTAGAGGAGGTTAATCCTCTTTACTGCAAATGTTAACCATGCCATCAATCCTGTAAGAGTTTAGCTAATCTACCTGTGTGTGTGTGTGTGTGTGTGTGTGTGTGTGTGTGTGTGTGTGTGGTGTGTAAGTAGGGCAGAGCCTGAAGCAGTGTGTCAGCATGTCAGCATCTGTGTGTAACCACATAAGCACTGCTAGAGAAAAGCTGCTCAACAACTTAACCACACAAACAAACACACACACGATAGATAGATAGATAGATAGATAGAACGAACGAACGAACGAACGAATGAACGAACACAGACACATGTTCCTAAAACAGAAACAGAAGCACACACACTCGCCTCCAAACCACACTGATGCACATGTAGTCACACACACACACGTGGTATTGTGGTTGTGTTTCTGTGCTGTGTGTGTAAGAGAATTCCAGCAGCTGTGTGTAAATAAAATCTGGTTTTATTTAGGGCAGTGTGTTTGTTGTGTGTGGGGGGGATTTTTTTGTGTGTCTATCAAGTTTTTTTTTTTTTTTTTTTTTTTTAAACAGATTTATTTTGAAAATAATTCACCATGTGTAGAGAAATGACTGAAGATTACTGTACACGAGGAGTGGGGTGTGTGTGATTCAAACCAGTCCATGTCTCTGCGGTCTTGAAGCTGGTGTTGAAAACAGACCGAAATGATCTTCAGCTTTCTTTGATGATTTCATGTCTGGGGGATTAAAACTAATCCAGAATCTTCTCGTCTCTCCTGGAGCAGGATTATTCCCTCCTCAGGTCTACTGTTACTGTATTTTGTTGTTTCTATTCATCCACAGCCACAAGGCTGAGGAGCCTTATCTTGGAGATTATTGTGATTATTACCATCAAGAGGAACTCGCATCTATCATTTTGTAGCTTGTGACTCATCAGTGCACCACCAGAGGGCAGCAGAGGAACACAGGGTGGACTTTGGCTCGTCAGTTACTGACCTTGAGGGTTTATTTGCGAGATAAGACCACAACCTTGATATGGAGGCCAACATTGGTGCTCAGTGTCATTATCTCCCCTCAGGATAAAGACGGAGGTGAACCATGATGTTCAATGCCTCCATATTAGAGTTTTGTCCCGTCTCAACTTAATGGCCGTGACGGTTTAAACATTTTCACATCACAGACATCAGTGTAGAACTTTAATGTTTCCTACACAATAAAAAATGGTCTGACTCTTTATTATTATTGAGAAAAGTGCTGGAAAAACAGCTGGTCCAGCACGCCAGATGTTCCTGTATGTTTTGAGACCTTTCAATCTTACTGTAAATAAATTTAACCAAAAAATGAGTTTGTTAGTGCTCATGTGATTGACGTGTGAGTGGAGGTGCTGTTGATGCCGTCTTGGAAAATTCACACCTCACGTCTTTAATGGAACTTCGTCATTGGTGTAACTGACAAAGAACAATTTCACTCAATCCACAAATCTGAGAATAAGGAATAAGGAATAAAGGTCAGTTTTGATTTCTTGAACTGTCCAGTTTAATTACACTGAGATAATCGGTGCCATTTTTATGATAATGATGTAATTAGAAATACAGGAACTGTATGTCAGGGTTTTGGAGTTCAGCAGCTTTTCTCTGCAAGACCCTTCTGAACTGATTCAACAAACAAACCTTCTCAAGATGATGATGATGATGATGATGATGATGCATCTTTTCTTTTCCTTATAGCGTACAAGTGGGAATAACAGCAGCCTGAGCATCGAGCCCTGAGGTTTCTTCATGATTGACAGTTAGGTCCCAAATCTCAAAGCCGCTCACAAGTGATCAAAGCAGCAGCAGGATCTCTGGCCTTGGTGTGTTCTCTGTGTGTGTGTGAGTGTGTGTAGTCAGTGCCAAGGCTCCACAGAGCGAGCAGCTGCCCTTGTTTTTATTGCTCTTTCCCTCCCTCCGTCTGAGAGGAAGAGTGAGAGTGGGGGATGAAGAGATAAAGAAAGATGTTTAGTAGCTCTCGAACCATTTCCTTTGCTTTCTCTCGCACTTTCTCATACACTCACACACACACAAACATGAAATTTAACACCTATGGTAACATCCAAGAGCAAGCCATTAATTGGTACGCATCACTTTTTTCCCCCGAAAGCAGTTAAAAGGAAGTTCGAAGAAAAATAGAATGAACACGTTGGTTTTTCTTTTTCCTCAGCCGAGGTGTGTTTGGTGTGTGAGCTCTGCATCTTTACCTTTATACTAAAGCTGTAATGTAAGCACACAGGAAACTGTTAATTTCTGAGTCTGAGTCTCAGACTGACCTTTATCACCCGTTCCACAGTTCGTTGAGATTTATGAAAGGGTGTTCATAACAGACATTCACTTTTCTCTCTTACACACACACACACACACACACACACACACACACACACACACACGCACATTCACACGGCCAGTGACCTGCAGGTCACACCATTTAATTAAGGAACTCAAACACACAAACCCTCACAGAGGAATTCACTCCTGCTCCTTACACTTCCTGTGTCTCTCTCTCTCTCTCTCTCTCTCTCTCTCTGTGGAACAGACAGCTGAAGAGAAGCAGACATGAGCTAATTAACGACTCCAGCACAGAAGCAGTGGAGTAGAACGAGGAGGAGAGATGGAGATAGTGAGTGAGAGCGCGTGAAAGAGAGAGGAGGGAGGAAAAGTAAGACAGGTGTAGTGACACTGTCACTGTGGGGTTTAAACGTCAAGGCGACTATTACACCCTGCTCTTTAACGCCTCTCTGGCTGTGTAAAGAATAAAACATGATGTGTGTCTCTGTTAGGAATATATGAGCCAGTGTGAAGAAGAACCCAGAAGTTAATTATTTCCCTATAACAACACTTTATGTACTGGTTTATTATTATGATGTTACAGTAAAGTGTAAACTTGTTTCCCAAACAGCACACACACACACACACACACACACACACACACACACACACACACACAGATCAGTCATGGTGTTGAAAGTACATTCTCGGCCAAATGTTCTTCACTGTCAGTCCACGTCAGTGTGTGTGTGTGTGTGTGTGTGTGTGTGTGTGTGTGTGTGTGCCAGATGAAAGTGAGAAGTTTTATCCGGCACTCAGCCATCACTCTGACTGGGTCCTGGATCCTGTTAAAGAAAAAGAAAAAACAGCAACCTGAGCAGCTCTGCCAAACCCAGGTTAAAGACGCACCTGTCCACGTTACGAGTCTTGGACGTCTGTAACGTTTTTAAGCCAAGCATCAAAGAATTTACCGTTCCATCTTGACCAGTAGCATAATATTTCAGCATTTTTTCCAGAGACACAGAGATGGAAAGTCTGTATAAATAAACATCACAAGGTTTTGTGTTGCTTATTATAATGCAGAATGTTTAGAGGTAAAAAAAAAATATATATATATATATTTCATGAACTTCGTGTAAATTAAATGTATTAAATCTAAACAATTTACTCAACAACTGAATTGAATTATAGTAGTAGTATTGGTAAGTATTGTTTTTCAGTTGGGTATCAAGCTTGACTGTGATGTGAAGCATTACGCCTGGTACACTTCATTGGTAACGGAAAGATCAACACATTAACAACGAAAAATAAAATACCAAGCAGACACGGAGAGAAAAAAGTATATGTAAAAATATGGGATTGTGGTGTGTGTGTGTGTGTGTGTGTGTGCACGCTTCTGAAACTCTGGCATGTACAACACACAGCTGTGGAAGTGTTAACATATCAGTCCTGCCAGAGGAAGAGCATGACAGCTAAATGGCCCTCAGACCTGCTCAGTGTGTAAAAGAGAGAACTATCAAGCTGGCTGTGAGGCAGGTATGCTCCAGCAGGTGCTTCTCCAGTTCTCTTGCCCTAGTTCAGGAGGAGGTGGCGTCCTGTCAGTTAGTCATGCTGCAATTATCCTGATTAGCAATTAGAGCTGCTTCAGGCTGCAGAGCCTCAGTGACCTCAGTGATTCTCTGTGTCTTACACGCAGACTGGTGTTATTCTATTAGCACAGCGCTTCTGTGGACTTGGGCACTATTGTAGATAAATGTAGCTCTGACTACGTCCATCCATTGGACCGTCTGTCCATCCATTCAATTAGCCTTCCATTCAACTGTGCATCCATCCATCAATTTGACCATCCATCCATCCATCCATACTTCCATTCAATTAGCCATCCATCCATTCATGCATCCATACAATCCACTGTTCATCCAACCATTCACCTATTCATCCATTTGACTGTTCATCCATCAATTTGATTTTCTGACTGATTGTTCATCTATTCAACTTTGCATCCATCCATCCATCCATCCATCAGACCATGCATTAATCCATCCATCCAACAATCTATCCACAGTAATCTGACCAGTCATCTGTCCATTCATCCAGCAATCAAGCCATACAATAATCCATCCAACCAACCAGCCATCCATCAGCCTTTTTTCTTTACATTTGAACATTCCTCCATTCATCCCTTTGACTATCTATTTATCCATCCAGCCAATAAACTATCCATCCATCCGTACATCCAATTGACTATTTATCTGTTCTTTTAGCCATCCGTCCAATTAGCCACATATCCATTTGGCTATCCATCCATCCGTTTAACCACACATTTATTAAAATATTGTTCCATTAGACCCTGTCCATCTATTCAAACATGCACGTATCTGACTGTCCGTCCGTCCACCCATTCAACCTACACATCTTTACTTTCAGCCACCCGTCTGACAGACTGTGCATGCGGACATCTAACCAACATTCCATCCATCTGTCTATCCATTCAACCGTCCCTATATCCATTCGACCACACTTCCATGCATTCAGACATCCATCCATCTGACCATCCATTCATTTATCCATTCACAGCAGCAACAGCTGAAAGGCATTCTGTCTCTGAGGCTTCGCTTAACATTCCACTGCTGTTATTGTGTAATTCCCCATCAACGCCCATCTGTCCTTCCCTGTGCTCAGAGCTATAGAGAGTAGAGGTTCAGGCCATGACCCCGAATCCTGAATAGTTTTCACATACTCACCAGTGTGGATAAGCATGAAGAGTCCTCGATGGCTGTGTATTGAAACCGAAATGCCTTTGAACGCTTCTCTCGAATTAAACTTATACACACTTCACACGTCTCTGTGATCATCAAGAGTCTGACATGTGTCAAGCTGTTTGTCCCAGACCTGAGATGAGTTCGCAGCTCTGTAAAACTCCCTCTCTCCTTCCTTCTCTCTCTAAACACTTTGAAAAATCAGGCTTGTCGAGTGCCTCGTTTCCACCTGCTGAGAGCTGCTCTCTAATCAAGTGAGGATCGTTTGCAAAGAAGAACTCCACACTGCTTAAGATGAAGATATAAAGGGATGTGAGGAATGACTATTAAACAATTCTGGCTGCACATCAGGGAAGGTCAGTGGAGATAAGGTCAGGAAAACCAGTAAGGAAATCTGTCCTGGTGAATTGTACGAACTCATTAAGCTCGAGGTTTCAATCCACCTGAAATAAAAACTCAATATTATCATACACTCATGAAAATTGCACATATTGACACATTCAAATACGGTTATGAATTCCTGTAATGCAATTAACTGGAATTTGTTGGAATCAGAGCTCCATATCTCAGCTTTAGAGTGTGATAGAGTGAGACGGAGTGCACTCCTGTGTATGTCCTGACCACAATAACCCACGGTGTGAATTTGAGGAACATCTGGAAATGTCAAATTTTTCACCCAAAAACACCATTACAGTTTTTTTGGGTGAAAATCTTAACTTTCTCCAACCTTCTTCATATTCACAACAGTGGTTACTGAAGTTGAGACATAGACAGAAGTGCAAGGTTGGTCTGAATATCATGCTCCAAAGCCGAGATATGAGTCATCCATTTCCCGGTGGCTGAGTGGTTAGCACTGTTGCCTCACAACGAGAAGGTCCTGGGTTTGAGCCCCGGGTTCGGCACAGGTGCC
>JAOVYU010000034.1:17060460-17085076 GCA_025674565.1 Synodontis membranacea
ACACTCCTCTACACATCCCCCCCTTGCTCTCTCTCTCTCTCTCTCTCTCTCTCTCTCTCTCTCTCTCCCTCTCTCTCTCTCTCCCTCTCGCTCTCTCCCTCTCTCTCTCGTACAGTTATGAGGAGCGTATGAGCTCGCTCTGGTCCTTCTCTTCTCCACTGTGACAATCTGATGAATTAAACAGCGAGTACAGGAAAGGGATGAGAATCATAAATATCCATAACATTAGGCTGTATTTATATATTACAGTCACATGAACACTGCACTCCAGAGTGACTGCCAGCCTTCAGGAAAACTAATCATTCATACCTGCACAGCACCGAATGCTTGCTTTTTTTTAAATACATAGTTTACAATTTTCTAATGATGGACTATTAAAGGATTTTATAAGTATGCAACAGAGTTCCCAGAGACCGACCGTGAGGGAAAAATCCAATACACATTATTGAATTAATAATATATCTTATTAATTGTATGAATTACGAATGAATTATTAATTAATAATTGGTTGGCTGAGTTGAGGAATTTCTGGAATTCTTTTTTTCAAGCCATGTTCGTCTCGTTGACCTGAAGTGGGCGGAGCTATAAGGTAAGTAGGTGATGCCATATAATTCCAAAAGCTAGTAAAATGACTACGTCAAGCTTCAAAACAGAAATTATCTGATTTTTTTTCAAAAAGGGGCACAGAAATCTCTCACTTCACTCCACCTACCCACATCTAGAGGAAACCAGGGTTTACGTTCCCCAGGAAATGTCACTGCCAGTCATTATGACATGTGACACGCCAACGCAAGCAGAAAGCTGATCAAGCGGAAAGTGGACGCAATTATAAAATTACAGCTTCAGATTTAAGGCTTGGAGGCTGCTTCATGCTTCATGGCCTGATATGGCATTAAAAGCCAACACAAGCACACTTCATATATGAATTATATAAGATCCTGGAATAGTAAAGATAAAGTAGAGAATAAGTGGAGGAATGAGAGGGCACTTCTCCAAGCTTTCCAAAAGAAAACTAAAGCTGTCATGTTCCGATCACCCACTGGGGTCTATATTTAACCGCTCTGATTGGATTCTCAAGGAAATGGTATCATTTTTCCATCAGATACGAGCGGCGCTCCCACACAGAGCAGCATGCGCTACACAAACACACCGCTGAGTGTTCTACTGAAACGCATCTCCAGTCCCTCTGCGCTGACCACAGCTCTCTGACGACATGCACGTGAAGAACCTGAGAGTCTCCATGTCCTCTCAACGTCTCTGATGTTTCTGAGCATCAGCTTCACATCAGCAGCGGCTTGGTGCCAGAACCAAAGATATTTTTCACACCAAGAGTCAGCAAAATCATGGAACAGTTCCAGATCTGCCATTCCCTGTGCCTGAGGCGTGTCACTGCTGATCATGGTGTCGTGTTTTTGGATTACACTTTGCAGTTCTTGAACCTGCCTGTTTTACCATTTTAGATCTTAAATCCATGCATCAGAGCTACAGTAGTGTACAGCATTGTTCCTTTTAACCGAATCAGCTAGTAAACAGTGAAACTAAACACTGCATGGTTTGATTTTCTTAACATATTCTACATCTCTGAACTGACAGATGGACACCGAAAATAAAATGCTGTAGCGTTCATCTCTGGTTATAGTTTAGCAGCTGTGATGGATGGGTGATCGGATCGGATCAGGACAGGACAGAGGAGCCGCTGGTCTCAGAAATAAAAAGCCCATTTAACTTCAGGTACGTGATGATCTGGACAAGCGTCAAGCTCTGAGAAAAGCTCAAAAGCCTTTAAGTCTTGCTTTCCAAGATACAATTCTGGATATCAGCCCAAATCAGAAGTTGCAGCAAAACCAGTGGAAGGGCTTTTTATTTTTTTTTTTATCACACCTTGTTGTTTATAGCCCCGCCTCCTTGATTGACGGACAGCTAGTCACTATGAAAGCTCAGTGCTTGCAAGTTTGTTTGCTTGGAAACGGATCCCAGCCTTCGTGTTCTCAGTTCGCTGGCTGCTGTGTGACAGAGGGATGATTATTTACATTACAAAATACAATAGAAAATGTTAGCCAATCAGAGTGAAGCTACTTACGTATTTCTTATTAATCGCCTGTTTTATCCTATAGGGATTCTGTACCATGATAAAGCGACATGAGAAGAAAGAACCTAGACGTTTTTTTTTTATTATTGTTAAAGATACTCAGAATTTATACAAAAGCACCTCGGGGAATAATCTAAAATAACTGAAAGGTGTACGGCACGTCCTCTTTAAGTGAACCAGGCAGCGTCTCGTGTACTGTTTTTTGTTAAAGAGAGAATTAAATAAATTGTGTAAACAGTGTTGGCTGATGTTATTACAGCCACATGACAGAGAAACCAAATCAACATTACTTCTCTCTTCTTTCAGGTTCTTGTTGGATTTATTTTTACAAATGAAGTCAAACACAGTGATCGTCATTAAAAGCTCGGTTTGATGAAAAATGAGGCACTGAAACAGTGGGAAGTATCCGATCTCACAATCTGACTGACTTTAAAAGCATGTGCGTGTGCGTGTGTGTGTGTGTGTGCGTGTGTGTGTGTGTGCGTGTGTGTGTGCGTGTGTGTGAAGCCGCTCTCCTGTAGTGATGTCTCTTTTAGGTGAATATATCAGTAAAGCTGTGGCTCAGGGGAAGGGAGGATGTCGTATCTTTGTTTTCCTGTGTTTTAACTTTAATCCGTAAAAGACTTGGAAATGTGGGAGCGGTGAGAGAAAGCAGCGGGATGGAGAGAGGGAGGAGGAGGAGGAGGAGGAGAGCATTTCCATGGTGACTTTCGGACAATGTCATCCTCCACGCCACTTTGAGCCCTCACAGTTAGCATTCTGCTGGAACACACACACACACACACACACCGAAAGTCCTACCGCTCTCTGGCTCATCTTCATTCCTGACACATTCTCAAAGCCTTAAAACAAATAAACATCTCCGTCACTCAATCCCCCCGAGTGCACACCACATCACGAGCTCTGAAACGCACGAGGACCGACCGATTCCTGAAAAAATATAAAAATACCAAATACTAACATCTCATCTCTCATCTCAAAATAGCGTAATTAAAACTCATTATCATTTTTGCACACTTAAAGTCTAATAGCATGCTCCTCTCGGAGGAATCCCTTACAGAGCTGTAACTCTTCATGCTGATGATTAACTCTTTACGCACTGAGGACCTGCTCAGCTTTTTTCGTTTGCAGCAGAGGAGTGGAGATGAGACATTGAAGAGAACTCCAGCTTCACTTCAGTCTGGTGGGATGTTCTCTCAGGCTTCATCATCAGTGATGTGATGTGATGATGTGAAGTTTGTCCCTGATGCAGATTTTTTGGATACGATGCTACTCCATCACAGGACAAACATTCACGCACTCGGGTCATGGTCACAATCACTCCCGATACTGGCATGTTTTTGGGAGTTTGGAGGAAACCAGAGAACCCAGAGGAAACCCACATGGACACAACCTAATACTGACCAGAGACTAACTGTACTGGTCAGCCCTGGTCATTCTGATATGATTATATACAGATATAAATATATATTTCCCCCTGTTAGGGCGTGACCTGGGACCCAACGCTGAACTGAACACCACTTTCAATCTTTAAAACAGAATCATCAGGGTTATTAGGGGTCAAACTGTGAACATGCATTTAAAGCAGCACAGTGAAGATCATACATCATGAATATTCATAAGGAGACTCGTTTTAATGCAGCGCTGATATTAACTGGCTGATATGTTCCAGCAATTCTGCCTTTCTCTTCCTGTAATCCTTAAACATACAGCAGTTTCATCAACTACTCCTTAAGGGAAAGATCCACCCTGAGCGAATCACGTGTTTTCCTGATATGATCTCGTCCAAGATTTGTCACGATTAACTTCCACATTTTTCAGTTTTAGTTTGGACAAACTGGCGTATTTCCATTTCAGTTTTTAATGGTTTTCTACATTACCCATGATGCCATGCTGATAGTGGTGCAGTGGGAGTAAGATCTCGCTCCATCTCCACCTTAAAGAAGTGATGCGGCGGCGCTTTAGTCTTTTAGTCTGTCTGGCTCTCTCACCTCCTCATCTGTACACTCTGTTCAAACTTTCCTGCTGATTCCGCCGTCACCGCCGTCTCGTAAATTCGCTAACGCCAGCTGCAATGCATTCTGGGACTTCTCATTAAAATGATGCTGGAAAATTATCATATTTCTACATTGGCTATGTTTTGTCACTATTGAATTTTATTGTCATCTACTGGATTTTTTACTGGATATCGTTATAGTCAATGACACTAACAACGCCCCCAAGTTAGCACCAGAATCAACTCAACACAGCAGAAATATTTTAAACGCAAACTTATTTAATGTGCTTCTGGGTGGAGCTCAGTAGGAATCATCACAACATGTTATTTAAAGAAATAAAAAACAAACTGTGGTATGAAAATCTGGTCAGGTCACAGAAAAGAAATCAAAAAATAGTTCTGAAAATAAAGTCTGAGAAACATTAGGGAAGTGTGTGTGAGCACGAATGTAATTTCCCATTTAGCGCTCATCAGCGGAACGGAGATAAATAGACACTAATGGTTGTCACAACAACCGGTGAGACTAATCACGCCACATTTGCATGAAGTAGTGGAAGAGATCAGTGGAGCAGACGACTCGTGAAATCACCTCACCTCTCTCTCTCTCTCTCTCTCTCTCTCTCTCTCTCTGAGAGCCTGAGTGTATTGATTTCAGAACTCTAGGACAAGCTGGCACATTTGTCACACTGCAGAAAGTGTGTAAGGGCCCGGTGTAGCAAAAAGGCCCGGTGAAGTGGATTTACTGCAGATCTGAGGTGATGCATTTCACCTCTGTGGACGCCGGACTGGAGCTCGCTGCTTCACCTGCTGCTGCGGAGACGCAATAAATAAACGGGTTCCAGTCACCGGGGAGAAACTCATTACACATTAAAAAAGAGGCCGGAACAACAACAAAAAAACACTATACCATCGTCACTTCAGATCAAGGTTGTGTTTCTGTAGTAATTATACTCTGTTGCCATGACATTTTTTCTCTTCCTCTGGTAGAAAATGACTTTTTTTTTTAAACCCCTGGCAGCTCTAAAACTCGAACCCACTCCTGACGATGAAGAGAACTGAAGAGCTCACACAAGTAGCACAATACATTTCTACATTAATTACACACTATATTTACACACAAGTTCACTTACAGACTAACACACGCACACACACACGCTCTTTATAAAGAGGTCAGAAGTGCAGCAGCATGAGTGTGTGAGAGAAGACGGATGTTTCGGAGGATAGTGATCAGCCGGCGAGGCGTTTCCTCCCTCGCACTTTTCCTGTCATGGCTTTTTGTCTTCGACGAGAAATCAACCTACAATTCCATGCAGCTGTGGAGAGCGCCATCCCTCACACACACACACACACACACACACGCAAAACATATGTGTTTATATGTCCGTAAGTTTGCACCCCCTTCGAGAAGCTTGAGTTATTGAAATGGAGTAAACCAGTCATGGATTTTGATCACTTTTTTAAAACCTGTTTTAAGTGTGAAAGTGTGAACACTGCAAAAAAAAAGAAAAAAAAAGATATTATGATATTATTTATTATATTATTCCTGATATTACTGACATCTGTCCACTTTTGCACCATGTTCATAAGCCCTTTAATATTCCAGTATTATTATATTATCTTAACACCATATTCAGTTTTGTTACTCATAAAGAGAAAGAAACATCGGTGAAGCCCGACACATCAGTACACGCAGTGCACACGGAAACACATGGTCACTTACCACTGCTATAAGATACAATCGGCAGAGAGAGAGAGAGAGAGAAACTCTGAAGAAGAAAAGCATTGTGTGGGAGTGTGAGATCTGGTCAGTACTTCTGTTCATCTTTTTTTAGGCTCTTGCATTATTAATAAACAGAAATAAGGAAATAATAAGCAAACTGCCTAAAACTGGTACCGCCAATATCCAGCAGCTGATCTCTCTAAGGGTTACTTCATCCCAAAATGAAAACAGCGAATCAGGGCTAGCAGGGCGTAACTCTGCCATTTAGCCTGCCTGTGTTACCGCTGAGCTTCTAATTAGCAAAAGCGTGCTAATGTACGCGGTCCATGAACCATGTTAGCATCATTATCATTTAAATCAGATTTTATGAAAGCTGTGCTTTCTGAGATTTTGCCTGAAACAGAACAAAGGTACATCATTCTGTGTATGGGCAGCGTGTTTCATATGATACGTCAGTGTACGGATGTCTCCCAAAAGCACAATACACACCAATAAAACATATGAGAGTGAGAATGAAACAGTCTGATATTATTCTGTAACTCAGGACCCCTACCTGCTTTGTGGACATCCATAATAAAGATGCTTGATGGTGAAGGAGCTCGGGTTGGATATTTTAGCGATATTCAGTAAGTAGGAAGAGCAGTAACAGGATCTTACAGCTTTACCGGGAACAATAACACAACATCGTGATAACAAGAAAGATAAATTGAGACACAATCTAGATAAAAATATACCTCGAGTTCTGCCTCGAGGGAATCTCAATCAACCGCGCAACAAGGCCAGGTCAAGAGTCAGAGAAAAGCTTAAGAGAAATATACAGGGGAAGACGGATAGAGAGGGAGAGAGACGAACAAAACAACGTAGACAGAGTAAAGACCACGCTGCAGGGAGCACAGTCTCTCTCTCCTACCTGGTGCAGGTGAACTCGGACTTTGCTGATGGCCTTGAGCCAGCGGAGGCGGGACGCGGCAATGGGAGGAGGATCGATTTTTAAGGAACTAAACGAAAAAAGAAAAAAAAAAAGGTCAGACTTGAGGATAAGTTGTGTGGGAGGTAAAGAGAAAACAATGGCAGGAGCACAGACTGACTGCATATCCCATAAAGATATAGAATTAATAAAAAACTTTAATGGTTGTTTGGTTGTTTAACGGTAAGATGGTTATGACCAAATATCAGTATTACTATTCGGATAGAAGTTTTCAAAACTATAAATTTAAGGCAAAGCTTTGATCTTAAGTACAAAACGTGCCATGTGCCATATAGCAGCTCAGGCTGGAAAGAAGTCTGGCTACATGGTGACTGGCAGGAGCCACAGCCAATCAGCAGAGAGAACGAGTTTTAACAAAGCATGCATGAGAGGAGGAGTGGGTGTGACACTTATTTGTTCTTTAATTTGGTGGGAAGTCAGTATCGTTACCGTATAACGAGTGGAATTTGCATCATTACCCATTTTTGCATCATATTTCATCATATTTTTTTAATTTGAAACTCAGATATATTGGGCCGGAGAAGGTGATGTGAAGGTGAGCCCTCTGTCTGCCTGATCGGTGACTTTTTATCCTCCGGTCAGGGATTTACAATGAAACTGAAAATCTGATAAATGCCAAACCTTTACACTGAGCATGCAGACCAGCTAGCAAAAATAAATAATAAATCAGAAATGTCCGAGTGTTCTAGTTTTTTCTCTACACTAGTTAGGAACATGTTTCAAGAATGGATTTAAGACAAGTTCATTCGAAATAAAACTTGAAAAAGTAGGTCATTCAGTTTGTATTTCTGTCTACAGTCAGAAGTCTTATAAATCCTTTCCAAACCTCCTTTTAAATACAACAAAAGCTGCAATTAGCGAGGTCTAATCAGACATTATTACTCTACATCATTATGTCTCACCTCTCTGACTGGGCAGGAAGGACATTCTCTTTCTTTTTCTCCTGTGCACTCATTCGTGTCTCTCTTTCACCTTTCTCTACATCCTCCGAGCACAGCCGAAGTCGGGTGGTGACAGGAGGTTGGGTCTGGTTGTCTGGGTCACTTCTCTCGTCCGGTTCAGAGCTGAACTGGGAACTGGCTTGGCTCAGGTTACCAGATGAACCGAACCGAGAGCTCTCCGCTGGGCTGAACACACAGAGACATGGAGGGTCTTATAATCTAATGGGCATGTGTGTGTGTGTATAAATGAAATATAGCGGGTTCATAACCCACAGAGACCTGCACCTGTCTGAATTTTGTATTACTTCAAACTGGAGTGTCGAGTAGACTACTTTTTATTATGGAAAAAATTCAGATGGTTTGGTGCTTTGTTAAGGCTTGCAGGGCTCAGTGGGATTATTGTGGATGAGTTTGGGATAAACTAAAGTACGAGCCAAGGTGAGGTCAATATAGGGGTTTAAATAACGGAATCAATGCAAATTAAAGCAAGCTAGCAAGGACAATAAAGACAAAAGACCACCAGACAACCTCGCTACTGTTTGTGCTACATATTAATACCTCATCTCAGAATTTTCCTTAATAGAAAAACATCAACAGGATTTTGAGACTCCTACACATTTGTACTTTAGGCTTTAGTGAGACCTGTACTGTCATCTGCTCTGTTTAACCATAAAGATTTACTATTCTTGGGGTTTGCCAAAATTACCCTTGCTATTACCTTTCCTCCACGCCTACAGCATAGCCTATAACTCCGTAACCCTCCCTGCATAAATCTCCTGGCTTTCAATTGATGTAAACAAACTGGCTGGAGGTAATGGAATAATTCAGGCAGTCTGAAAGGAAGGAAACGATCTCACTATATATTCAAAGCTAATATATAAAATGGTGGCATGATTCATGCATTGCACCTCCATCAATGCCATTCAGTCTGGGCCTCAGGCAACAGAATTTCTCTGCATATTTACTTGTGGGTTTGGATACCTTTCAGATACAAATTTCCCTAAAAATAAATAATATTAATGTATTGTCTGAGGATATATTACCGTGTTAAACAGGCTAAGATGATCTACACAGTCGGAAATCATTTTAATGCCATAAATACGGCCTGTTTTCTTTTTTTTCCTCTGTTTGATAGACTGTTTGAGAATCATAAATAATGCAATTCATTCCACATCAACATCAAAAATAGGAGCAATACCCAAGGGGAAAGACTAACAGAGCCAACATATATCAAACTACAGCACTGGGAGGTGAAGGTGGTGGGGATGGAGGGTAAGTCTCACAATACGGTATGGTAAACAGGCTCAGCACAGCTATATATCATGTTCCTACTAGCCTTCTGCCATGCTCTTTCTTCAGTGGACTATCTGGTAGCTGTCCAGTGGCATGATCTGTAGCATCCCTGGTAGCATTCTCTGTCAGAGATGGATCAGCTTTGTCTTCATCATCTTCTCCAAGACTGGACATACCCTGATTTCCTGCTAACAACTTTCCTGGACTCGAGTCAAAACTTTGCTGTTTTTCTGAATAAGGATCAGTTGGTCCCTCGATATCACTGGAATCTGCACTCTCTGTGACGTCTGATTCCAGTGATAATATTTCAATCTCTGGATCTTCGTTCTTGTTTCTGTTGTCCACCTGTGTGGTTACAACTGTAGGAGGTGTCTGAGAAGGTGCTGTGCTCTGCCATGGAAAGCCTATTTTTGTCCCAAACATGGATGGAGAAGACACGGGTACTTCATTTGGAAGGGATGATTTCTCTTCTTGAAAGAGGCCAGCAGAAAATCCTTTGAGGCTAGCAAACAGACTTCTTGAGTCAGGTGGTTGCTGAGGCAGCTTAGTATCAGTGGAAGAACCAAACAGAGAACTAAAAGGCTTTGCTGTCTCAGCAGCACCTGACAGTAAACCTCCAAAGGCGGGTGCTGACAGACCAGATAAGTCAAACATGCTCTTAGCTATAGGCGAAGAAGGATGTTCCTCCTCAGTGACAATCCTATCAATGGGAATTGGAGATGTTACCGCTATGCAAGGTTCCTCATTCACTACATCTGTCTCAGATTCGTTATGCTTAATGGACATGTCTATGTTGCCACCTCTTGCCTCTTCAACAAGTTTAACATCAGACCTTTCACAGTCTTTCACAATTTCCTGCTCTGAAGCCACTGCCTCAGTTTCTCTAACTGTACTTGACTCCTTGCCAATGGACCTTCTTGGCTTAGTAAAGTTTTTTGCTCCTTCATAGTCCTCAGTCTTGAGCTTGCAGGTCTCTACTGCAGAGTTGGTTTCCTCTGGTCTAGCAGCATCCTTAGGCTTTAATAAACCAAACAAATCACCCTTTAGGGACTCTGTGGAGAGGCCAGCAGGTAAGTTAGTGGGCAGATTAAAAAATGAGGTCTTGTGTTGTTGCTGAGTGCATGTAGTCCCAGTTGGCTTTAATCTGAAGAATGAATGCTGGGGTGATGTGAAGAAACTGGAGGTTGCAGGTTTGCTAGAGGTACTTGGTCCAGAAAGCATAGACATAAATCCAGAAAATGCAGCTGACTCAGGTGGCTTTTGAAAAGAAACCATATTTGGTCTATGTCGGCCTTCCACTTCAAGTCTCAGATGGTCAGGAGGCTCTGCTGCTCTTGGTTTAGGTTTGTCAAGCGATCCAATCGTTTGTGGTAGAGATTGTAAATCTGGCTGAATAATCACAGCAGACGGTCCTTCTGAAGCTGTTTGAGCTGGCATATCAGTTAATTGTTTTTCTACTGCTTCCTGCTCTTTGACTTGAGTAGGTCCCTTTTCTACTACACCATCAAATGGGTCATTTTTAGGCTTCTCTGCATGGCTAGCCTCTTTCTCTGATTCATCCTGGTTTTGGGTATTTTCTCTGTCCCATGATTTCTCCAGCTCCTCTGGAATTTCATCAGTTTCAGTAAGGATCTTATTATCCACAAGATCTCTGGTCTGTGATTCTTCCAGTGCTCCTGGCATTTCACCATGACCCATATATTCCATAGGTTTGTTTAATTTTGGAGGTATCTGTGCGTCTGTGGTTTCTGATTCAACTGGCTTTTCTGATTCCAAAGAATTATCAGACTTCTCGGATTCAGGTGATTCTACAAAGTAAGTGTGCATACTAGTTTCTCTGCCTGTATCAGATTCCAGTTCTTTAGAATGATTCTGCTCACAGTCCAGTGGTATCTCAGTTTCCAAAGACTCTTGTTTTTGAGGGTGTCCTTCTGTTGGATGTTCCACAGTTTTACGTTCTGTTTCTGCCTTCTCAGTTATTTGGGCATTAATAAATTCAAATGTTCCTTTGGTTTTGCCTTCAGGAATTACATCACCCTTTTGACTTTGGAAAACATTAACAGATTCATCAGTTTTTCCAGTTTCTAAAGATTGTTGTTTTTCTTCTGTTGGATGTTCCACAGTTTTAATTTCAGCTTTAGACTCCTCAGTTATTTGGGCATGGGTAACTTCAAATGTTGCTGTTGTTTTGTCTTCAGGAACCTTACCATCCTCAGCATTTAGAATAGCATTAGCAGATTTGATGTTAGTTTCAGTACCAACAGTACTCAGTTTCTCATAACTTTCATTAGCTGTAGTCACAGAGCAATTAAGAACATTCTGTTCACTTTCTTTGGGCTTGACAGGCAATGATTTAACATATTTGATTTCACCATTCACATAGGAAGATTCCTTCACTATATCTTCAAGTTTTGCAGTTGCCTTATCTTCTGGTATAGGTTCAGCTGATTTTTTATCATCCATGAAGGACAAAAGACCAAATCCACTCAGTTTTTGTTTGTCTGAACCCCCTCCAAGAGAGAATACAGAAGGAACCTTAAACATACTTTCTGACTCAGATGATGCTGTTCCACCAAACCTGGAAAACAGACTTTTTCCTGCTGGCTCTTTATTGGAACATTTATTACCTGTTTGTGTTGGGAGAGACTGAGCACTGCTCCCACCAAACATGGAGAAAAAGCCAGAACCAGAATTGTCTTTGGGTGTGGATGGTACAGGTAGGTTACCCCCAAAATTTGGAGCTCCTGAAGCAGGTGGTTTTGGTGGAGATCCACTAGCAAGTGTTTGCTGGGTCAATGGACCACTGAACATAGAAAATATTCCTTTTCCTGGTGACTCCTTGGGTTGTTGTCCTCTGGATGGAAGCCCTACAGTAGAACCTCTTGGGCCAGGTCCTGAGGGACTTACTGACCCAGGGACTGGACCTCCCCTATGTTCATGACAAGGTGTTACTACTGGACATGACATTAACTCTTCTCTTGTGTCAAATCCATTTGGGCTCCTTGGTCTCAATCCTGAAGGACCACATGAGCCAAGCGGTTGCTGAACATTACTTCCACTAAACATAGAAAACAACTTATTTCCATATAGTTCTTTTGGTGCAGATGATGATTGTGTTTGCTGATGACTAGCACCACCAAACATTGAGAACAGACTTGTGCCTGTTGGTTCTTTGGAGGTGGAGGCCCCTGGAAGGATGCCACCAAGTACTGATGATCCACTCTGAGTCTGTGAAGTGGCACAAGAAGACTCTCCAAACAATGTGACAATTACTTCGCCTGATTGCTCCTCAGGAACAGCACTGGCTGGTTCCGTGCTTTCCACTGATAACACGTCTGTATCTAAAACTTGAGCTTCTAGAGATGATAATTTGTGTAATCTGACCTGCACACCTTCTTGCTCATTGGACATATCTGGTATTTCAAAAAAATCACTGGGTCCTTTTTTGTTATTAGGTTTTGTTGATTCTGAGGTCAAACGTTCCTCATTATGAAAAAGAGGTTCTTTCATGGAAACACCAGAAACTTCAGCATCATCATCCTTCACTGATTTTGCGATTTCTGAAGTCTCAGGACTGAGTTTCTGGTCCTTGAGTTCTGATTTCTCCTTAGCATCTTCTGGTAACTTAACTAGCTCAGGAGACGTCATGTCCATAATTAGGGGAGTGGCTTCAAATGAAAAAATGTCTCTATTTTGATCATCCAACACTTCACCACATTTAATTAACATGGATTCATCTTTTCCTGCTAACTGAAGTTCTTTTTTATGTGAAGTAGTATCCTGGACCAGTAAAGAGTGAGACAAAGAGTCAGTGTTTGAAAACTTTGGGGATAAAGAACTAAGGGTGTTAGCCGAGACATTTATGTAACTCTCTGATACCTCTGTGGAGGCTACTGGAATAATTACTGTGGTTGATTCTACCTGATTTTCATCAACGTGTGAAGTGTGTTCCTCAGGGACAGACACTGCACTTTCACTCATTTCTAACAAAACAGAATTCTGCTTTGGGTCTTCATTGACTTCTGTGACACTCACACAAGCATCATCTCCAGTTCCATTCAGGGACACTGTCTCTTCATTGCTAGGATATTCCTCTTTGGGATGCTCAAGGGTAATATAAGGGATCAGCATCTGTCTGGAATGCAATCTAGTGAAATTAAAAGTTTTTTTCTCTACTTCAGTAGGTGAAACTGTAGCAAAACATGGAACCTCCTCAATGAATAACATCTCAGATGAAATACATCCAACACTGGATTGCTTTTGACAGAAAATGCCAATATTCTTGCCTTTCCTCATATCTTGTTTTGAAACAAGCTCTGTAGCATGAACACCGTCCTGTGAACAGGCTTTATTATGATTAGCAGTTGGCATTATTGGTTGAGTCATATGTGTAACATGGATGTTGTTAACAGTTACTGCAGAACTTGATTTATTCCACATTGTATTTGGTGAATTATCTGAAATCATCAAAGAGGATTCACAGTTTGTTTTGCTCACTATTACGTCTGCCTTCTTTTCTGGTATCTCAGGTTGAGAGAACATTAATATAGACGGTTCCTGTGACTCCACCTCTACTTCTGTTATAATAATAGTGGGTGCCTTGGAGACTTGCCTGCTTATGTTACTTTGATGATTAACTGATTTTTTTCTTTGCGAGGACAGTGAGCTTGGTCTATCAAGACTACTAGCTGTGGTGGATGAAGTACACTGTTTGTCATTTGAGAAAACAATGGGCAGTGGTGGAGGGTGTGAGTCATTTTGAAGCACTGGGGATGAAAATCCCATAGGGGGCGATGCTGTAAATTCTGAACTTGGAGATAATGAAGCTGGTTGTGGTTCCATAGAAAGAGGCACAATATGTCCAAAGGATGTAAGAGTTTCAACAGGCATATATCCAGGACTTTCAACAGCGCTACATACAGCAGGTTCAACAGATGTACATGGCTCTCTTTTATGCACTGGACTTGGAGAAAGCAGAGGCGATGGAAGAGGTTCAGTAGGATGATATGCATTAGCCTCTAATGTTTGCACCGAACTTGGAGAAAATTCCATGGGAGTTGGAGCAGTATATCCTGGACTTGGAAGAGGCAAATGTGGTGAAAATCTCATAGCAGTTGTTGCAACATATCCTGGACTTGGAAGAATCTTAAAAGGGCTGCATTCTGCTGTATTTACTACACTTGTAAGTGGTGTTTCTGGGGGGAATCCCATGGCAGGTGGGGCAATAGATCCAGACCTTGAAAGAGGTGAGGAAAGTGAAAATCCAGTAGCACTTGATGGATCATATACTGGACTTGCTAAACTTGTAGGAAGCTCAGTAGGAGGATTTTCCACGGAGGATTGCACCATGTTTGTTGAAGTAGCAGATGAAGTATCTTCCATAGACACTGAAACCAATCTCTTGACGGATGTGACTTCAGCTGAGGTGACGGGATGGATAGGAATTGGGGTCACCTGTTGGTCTGGAACAAGTCTGCAAACGGACCCCGTCCTTTGCCGAATTTCTTCAGATCTTTGTGGGATGTTATCCTCAGCTGCTATTGGATATGTCCCACAAAACTGTGAAAACAAGCTCTTGACGGATCCAATAGTGTTTCCCATTTCAAGCGAATTTTGTCTGGTAGATAGCTGAGTTTTGGGAATTGTATTAATGGCCAGAAGAGGTTTCCTTTCTGGGCCAGCATAAGAATCATTACAAGTTGAGCCAGATTGGGCTAAGGAGACATCAGATTTTATATTAACTTGGGATATATCTTGTCCAACAGCCTGTCCAGTGGTGCAAGGTGTGATATCTGTAGACACTGCAGTAAAAATTTTGCTCACATTATTGTACGTTTTTCCGTGACTAGTCATGGATGACACATCCTGTCCAGATACAAAGGTAACTACTGAGGTAAGGGCTGAAGCTTTGCTTGTGTTTAGGACATGAGGTATGTCTGGTACATAATTTGGTGAATTAAGTACAGGAACCCGTTTTTGAAAGGTTTTTTCCACTGTCGATTGTCTGACGAGACATTTGGACCTGGAGACTTCCAGCAATCTGTTACATTCAGCAACCTCGGTAATTGGATTCTCATGCTGCATAAATGTGTTGATAAACAAAGGCTGTTTTGTAATGATTGACCCTTGAGTTTGAGTGTGCCTAATATGCTGAGTCTGAGATGTGGACAGAGGAGAAGGTTCCATTCTGAGTTCTTCAGATGAATTAGTAACTTGTCTGAAAACAGGAGGGCCATCTGAGATAACACGTTTTTCAAGACAAAGCTTCCTATATGTGAGCTGTGCCTGAGGAAGAGAAGATTCAGTCGTTTTGTTTTGTTTGACAGGAAGCACAGACACAGGTTCTGGAAGAATCTGCAACCCAGCCATGTTGAAATTATTTTCCATGCGCTCTGCTGATCTTCTAAAATGTGTTGATGTTATAGGTGCAGCAGGCTGAACAGTTTGATATATATTCTGCGACTGAGTAATGTATGGTTCATGTCTTCCAAGACCCTGCACAGTATATTGTCCTGTTGTGCAAATTAGCATCTTATCCATTACTAAAGATGTTAAGTCATGTTGACCAGGGAGGAAAGTATTTCCTGGCACTGAAAGATCTTTGATTTCAGATATTTGTGTCTTTTCATCTAGGGTAACTGTCAAATCAATTGGTGCATGATTTTCTTCTCTAGTTGTCCTCAGTTGTTGTTGATGCCTTCGTTGATCCCTCAAGACGACCTCTGTTGTCTTTCTGAAATCCACTAGCTGTCCATCTTGCATACTGGGTAGATCATTGCACTGAGAATGTGAAACTCTGACAGAAAAGTCCATTGGCTTACTCTGAACTTGCAATTCTCTGTTCTGTTTCAAAGAGGAATAAAAAAGTCTATCACCGTGGTAAGTGGATGGCTGCACACACAAATGGGTTTTTGCTACATGATGTCCATTGTTTAGCACTTTTTCAGCCTGTAACTGTTTTTGAGACAGTTGCCCAGGAGCTGAAATAGCTTTCACAGTTAAGGGCATACCAACCAAATCTTTTCTACTATTCACTTTTTTTGTCTGAACAAGAGCCATTACTTTGCCAGGTGACATTTCAAAGATCGTTCCTGTTGCTTTGTCAGGTTCCTTAATTGCTGTTCTTAAAGACATATCCAGAGTGTTTTTGATTGAGTTAGATGGGGCTGAGGGAAAATTACCTAATTGTGCACTGGGAGATCTCAACACTAAAGAAGGTGTCAATTGGAATGTTGAATCTTGTGACCAATATCTTCTAATTGGTGTTTTTACTTTGGTTGTCAGTGGGTCTACAACTAAAGATATCCCACCAAACTCCTCAATTATATTTGACGTTGACCTTGATCTTCTCCTTACAAGTGATACTGCTTCATTTGATGAGACCACTGATCCCTCAGCTGGTTTTGAACACATATTCAGTGTGGTTTTAATAGAATTTGCAGGAGCTGATACATTCTGAGAACACTGAGAAAGATGTGCCGACAAATCTCTGTTCATGTTGTAAACAGGTTGTTGTCTGCAGAGGACAGGGCTTACTTGTGAGGTTTTTGTGTTAGACTTTAGTTGTGGAAATTCCCCAGCCATGGATTCTAGCTGCAATTGAATTTGTTTTTTCTGTACTGTAGAGGGATCTACAATCAAAGGTAACCCAAAAGAACCATCAACAATATCTGCAACTGAGGTTTGTCTTCTTCTTAAAAGTGGTACAACCTGGGTTTCAGCAGTTGGCTTGTCCAAAGGTCTAACCACTGAAGATATATCTAAGGTATCTCTGACTAACTTCGCAGGTGCAGTGCTCTTACAACAAAGTTGAGGAGATGTTGGAATTATTTTCATGGATTCATTTAATAAGGAGGACTGATGTATGTGTTGTTTAGATTGTGATATTAGGTTTACAGTGGAGTATTTATTTATTCCAGGGGTGGCAGGCTGTGAGGATGAAGTTCCTTGATGTGTGGCTTTCTGGTCTTTACCACAATCTGCTTTGTATGCAGGAAGATTTGGAGACAACTTTGGGGATGTATTGATAGATTTTCTGCCAGAGATTTCAGGAGCTGTGCTTACCTTAGAACACTGAACTGAGACTTGCCTGACAAGCTTGGATCCTGTACTAGTTGATGAAGATGAGTGTTGATCAGTCTTATACATACAGCTTGATGGTTCTGAAACTGGTGTGCAAAGTTTTGAGGTAACAGGAGCAGAGACAGTTCTGAGAGGTACTTCAGAGGTAACTGGGAAAGGTTTGGTAGGTTCCAGTGCTGGAAATGTCATATTTATTTCTTTGCCCTCCTCTATAAAATCAACAGTGAGGTCAATTCCTACATCCTCACTTTTATCTGCTTGACATGTCCATTGATGTTTCTTTCTAACTTTCTTCAAACTGTTTTTGGTAAAGTCAAGTATATCCTCAATTATGATGTCATCATTTGTCAAATCTCGTAACAGGCATGTGGTATTACTATCTGGGAATTTTACTTTGTTTCTTACCGATTCAGAAAAGTCCAAAGGTTTACTCCTCAAAAGAGAGTCTAGTGCTTGTTTAGGTCTACTATAAAGTAAATTTTGTGGTGGTGGTAAGGGTCGCTTTTCGTGGCATGTAGCAACTTTTGGTGGTTGAGGTAAAATGGAAGATGCTGAACTCTGGACCCCTTCAGTTCTACATGTATGTAAGGATTGTGTTGACATTGAGGATTGTCTTCCGAGTTGTGGTCTATGGGACACAGTAGAGGATGAGGAACCAGAAGAACACTGTAAACTTGAGGTTGACCTTTGTGGACTAAGCAGTGTCATTTGGGAGGAGGTAGTTGTAACAATTGAGGGCTCGGTCACTATATTCCTCGATGCTGCTGTAAGTGTCCTGCCTGAATTGGTAGATGCTTTAGAGGATAACGAAGCATCTGGAAGTTTTCTTTGATCATACTGATTCTCTGGGGCAATTTTAGAAAATGACAAGTTGCTGTTTGTAGCCTTTGATATCTCAGTCCCTTTGGAGGATTCAACATCTTTTATCTTAGCACCAAAGTTATTCAATAAAATGTTTTTATTAGTCTCCTCTACACCTCTGATCTTAATTTCAGGAATTGGAGAATGACACCTGGTAGAAGAAGGCTGTCTATAAGATGCTGATGAAAGATGTGAAGATGTATTAGCTGACACACCTTTAACCATCTGCCCTGGAAAAAAAAGATCCTTAATCCCCTGGTTTTTCCAGTATGGTCCACCATTATTTACCTCTTTTATTCTGCTTGTAAGGTCAGATGCTTCCATTTGCTCTTTTGGATGAATGACTTTTGACTCATCCTTTCCTACTTTTATTTTCTGCAGCTTGTAAACAGTCAAATTAACAGGATGCTCTGTCTGTCCAATTATGGAATCCTGAAGCATTCCAGAAAAACATTCAAGATTCATATTCATAATTTTATTCCCTTTTTCAAAGGCTGAAGACAAATCAACAGGAGAACTGGAAGCACTTCCTTGACTGTGACAGGGATCCCAGAGCATTTCATCTTCATTATACAATGGTATCTTAAACCCACACAGTGTTGTCTTTGGTTTCTCTTTGGTCTGCAATATATCTGAGATATTCTCTGCAATTTCTTCCAAACCACGTCTACTCTCCTGGGTAGCATATGCATAGAGATTCTTTCCACTCCGGTCGGTTAGAAATGAGTATATATAGTCCTCATCTGCAGAAATATAATATCCACAGTCACCAGATTCATCTGGCCACCACATTCCTTGCTCCAACAGTGAAAGCCATTGCTGGTACCATTCTGAATCCTCACAGAGCATGCCATCTTCTGTATCTCTGGTGACTGCAGGAAAGCCGCTGAGATCAACTGCACCCACTGTCAAATCTATGGGACCTTTTTTGACTGTCAGTCGTTTAACGAATTTTGAGGCATCAAACTGTTGCTTCAGGGTGCCATTCTGAACAGGAATACCAGATACATTACAGTCAAAAAGGGACTGACAACGTGTTAACTTTGCTGGAGTTCCTGTTGAGTCTTTCTCAATCCAATGGCTTCTGCTTATTGATTGATTATTAAAAAGATAAATATTGTCACAACTTCCCCAGAGTTTTCTGCTCTTAATACTCATGTCAAATATGACATCATTCTCTGTATCAGGCTGTGGAAGTTGTTTTTGAAATGATGAACTGACTGCATTCTGCCAGGGGTATGAAAGTATGTGAAATTGCCTGGGATCAATATTTTTCAGGGTCCACCATCCAGGCTCCTGCATGAATGTTTCATGACAGTTTGATGATGCATCCTCATGAAGTCCTGCGTTATACTCTTGTGCTTGTGCTTCCAAGGTTTCTAATAAGGCAAAATCATTCAGCTGTTGCCAAAGAAGTGCCTCAATGAGACACTGGTGTTCATACAGCTCTGGTGGAATTATACCATGCTCGGTAAATAAATTTAACAGATCCTGATATCCATATGCAGTCGCTGTTCCATATAAGAGTCTGTGGACTTCTTCTAGGTACTGCTGTGTAGACTTTACTGCTGGATGCAGTGTGACAGGTTCCTGAGTCTGAGTGCTAGTTTTTGGACCTGAAATGCTGGTAACACTAGGAAGGTTCTCTCTATCAATGACACCCGTTTCTGATCCCGGAATGATTGTTGTCTTACTATTTTCACCACTCTCTGATTTAAAAACTCCAGAAAGCATACCTTTTCTGGCAGTCAAGCTAGCCTTTGGTTCATTTGTTTCCTGTACTTTAGATAAGCTGTTGTCCCCTGACCCTTTACTGAACAATCCTGCCAGAACACTTTTCTGCATTGGTGCTCTTTGATCCTTTTCAATACCCACATCCTGAGTGGACTCTTGCTCAATTGGTTTGGTTCTTTGAATCTGTGGGCGATTCTGGACAGGCTTACATTCTTCATGTTGCTGTGGCTTCTGACCTGAAGGAATGTGGCTATCAGACTTGTCTTCAGTCTTTGCAGAGATTTTGCTGAAAAATCCAGTCAAAATTCCACTTTCTTGAGTATTGTAATCTTGTGTTTCTAATTTTATAGCTGTCTGGGAGTTTGATTGAGCCGGCTTCTGTTGTAATTCTTCTGATGCAGACTTGAAAATACTAGACAAAAGACCTCCTGGTTGGCTTTGAGGCTGTGCTGCTCCTGGTGGTGGTTGTGGTGCCTTTGGAGCATTTTGAGCCTGCCTATTGGATTGTTGATGTAATCCAGTTGAAGGATGTTGCTGCTCAGCAGATAATGTTTTAGAGTCTGAGGTTACCGTGCTTGTTTTGAAAACCTCATTTAAGACTTGACTTGCTGGAGAAGACACCGGATGTCCTGACCCACCTGCTTGTTGACTGGGTGAACCTTCATTCACAGGATGTGAAGGTAAGGTATCAGTGGAAGTTAATTTGTTAAAAAGACCAGAAAATAGACCTCCCTCATGTGGCTCAGGTGCTGCTGACGGTTGTACAGGGATCTGATGCTGCCTCTGCAAGGGCTGCCTGTTGCCCTGCTGCTGTTGCTGGTGATTTATTTGTGTACCTGAAGGAGATTTTTGCTGTTGTGATGGGGGCTTGTTAGTGGAAAAAATCCCTGATAAAATACCAGGAGATGGTAGCTGGGATGTATTTTGACTTGGGTCTGACTGACCAGACTGAGAGGCTGTGTCTACAATCTTATTGAACAGCCCTGAAAGAATCCCAGCTCGTCCGCTTGGCTGTGCCTCTTGATGTGGAGCTAGATTTTGCCTATTGATCTGTTGTGAATTAACATTTGGGGGAGATATCTGGTTACTAGTATTGGCTTCTGAAGTACTAATCCCAAATAAACCAGAAAGAAAGCTTCCTTTTTCAGCAGGAGCAGACTGTTGTGATGATTTAGGGTCTTGGATGGCAGCTGGGAAATGTGGCTGTTGAGGAGTACTCTCAGCTCCAGATATTTTGTTCAGAAATCCTGACAGCATTCCTCCTGTTGCAGACACTTCCGCTGACTGTTGATTGGGCTGACTGCTTGTATCACTTGCCTGTTGTGTGTTTGATGGTGCAAGTGCACTCCCTGTCAATTTCAGAATTCCACCAAATAGTCCTCCTGATTGGGGTGGAACTGGTGCTGCATTACTCTGAGAATTTGCTTGGTTGTGCTTTGGTTGCTGACCACCACGGTCTCCTGGCTGTTCCAGCTGCTGATCTGGACCTACATTCCCAGTGGTACAAACATTTTCAGCACCTGGATATGATGAAAATGTAGCTGCTTGAGGTGTTGGTTGATTTGACACTTGAGTGGTCACTGGCTTTAATAAAGTTTGACTGTTTTGTTGGGCAGTAGTGGCTGGAGAAGTTGAAACAGTGTCACTAGCTAATTTAAAAAGTCCAGAGAAAAGCCCACCACTTTGCGGAAGTGCAGCAGGGTCAGTGGATGCACAGTCCTTACTAATAGTTATCCTACTACTTTCATTGCTTTCTGATTTAAAAATGCCAGAAAGCAAATCTTTTCCAAGACTACGATTATTTTCCTCATTTATCGGAGAAGCAGTTGTATCTTTTAATTTAGATGAACTATCCTCTTCTGACCCCTTACTGAAAAACCCTGCCAGGAAACCTTTCTGCGAGGTTGCTTTTTGTTCCTGTGATACTTTTTGGACACCGGCAAGTGAGGTAGAGCTCAGCTGACTTTCAGAATTGACAGGCTGCTGCTGAGCACCAACTGGTTTGTTACTGGTTTCTGTGCCAGCATTTTCACCGGCAGATATTTTTATGATCCTAGAAAACAACCCTGTTGATTGATGTACGGCACCTTGTTGGGCCTGGCTCTCATCTGTACTGCTGGTTAGAGATGAAAATAGTGTTGAGAGCAGTCCACCTTCATGAGGCTTATCAAACGTTTTGCTGCCACCAGACAACATTGTTAGTAGGCCCTGGGGTTTTGGCATTGCGTCTTCTTCAGGCTGGCCCTGGTCCTGAAGCTCTGACAGAGTCTCAGATTTAATTACACATTGTCCCTCATTCTCATTATCAGGCAAGCTTTCAGGAAAAGACTGGATATCAGTTTCGCACTTTAGTGTTGCGTCTTTCTGCACTATTTTTTCATCTTGTGCTAAATCCTTTGACACTGTGGTAGAGTCTTCGACTGCTTCAGGTGCTACTACAACAGTAGGTATGTTCAATGTGGATGTTGGTTTTGATGGAAATTTTGTAACTGTTTGTGCTTTGGGTGATTCAGCAGGACTCATTTTGAAAAGATTAGAAAACCATCCTGTATCTGTATTTCCCTTGGGTACACTCTCCAGCAGAATAGCACGACTCAGAAGGGGTGATTTAGTGGAAGTATTAGAAGCACTTTGTTTTGAAGTTGTTGCATCTTCACCAGGTACCAATTTCAGCAACCCAGAGAGAAGCCCACTCTCTTGTTTTGGTGCTTGAGGAGTGGTAGGAGTATCAGAAGAAAAGAGGGAAAGCTTTAATTTGTCTCCAATAGTGACTGGTACATCTTCTGGTTTAGGGGCTTCAGCAGGTTTGAATATTGAAAACACAGATGGACTCTCAGCAGTTTTATTGCCAGAGGCAGGGGTTGTTGTCATGAAAGATGTGAGTGACTTTTTGAAAGGGCTGAAAAATCCACTGTCATCAGCTGTTTTTTCTTCTTCTGGTTTTAGAGTCATCTCTTTATTAAGGGCATCAGGTAATTCTCCTGATGACTCGGTTTCTGGTAATAATTCCACTGATCCACTGCATGAGCCTTCACATGAGGACTGATGTTCTGGTTGTAAGCCAGATTGTTCTATTGACAAAGTTGTATCTTTATCTGTTAACCCTTCTCTTGAATCAGTGCTTCCATGAGATTTGTTTGGTGCTTCTGGCTGTGAAGTTGCTTCACCTGCTGGTTTGTCTCCGAATATCCTGAAGGGACTCAGTCTTCCCAAGACAGAATCAACCACTGACTGTGACTGGCTTTCAGTGGATCCCTGAGTCTCAGGACTAGCTGCTGCATTTGCTGGATCTTCTTCTACTTCCACATTAGCTGGATGGTTGGT
Source organism: Synodontis membranacea (assembly GCA_025674565.1). Classification (NCBI taxonomy): domain Eukaryota; kingdom Metazoa; phylum Chordata; class Actinopteri; order Siluriformes; family Mochokidae; genus Synodontis; species Synodontis membranacea. The sequence continues at coordinate 17,083,489 of JAOVYU010000034.1, forward strand.
CTCTGATAACTGCAGAGGCAGAAGTACCTGCAGGGGGGATTTCTTATCTGCACTCTGTTCCTGATGAGCAGGAGGAACAATTGCAATAGGAGTTGGGCTGCCATTTGATCTTGGTATGAAGGACAGCAGTTTAGAAATGCCTGGTTCTGGCTGGAGAGGTAAAGGAGAGCATGTTGGCATTGTTGTTGATGTCGTTGCTGTATCAGAGGTATCTTTGGTCTCACCCGTTGAATTGGTACCTACAAATGAGCTAAACAAGGAGTTCATAGTATTTTTAACCCCTGTGATACCCTGTTCGACTGCAGTTTCTTCCTTTACCTCATCTGATTTGATATCTTTATCCTTTTCCTTGTCAACCATCTTTGATTTGTTGTCAGACGTGTGGATTTCCTCATATTTACTAATCTCCTCCTCTCGACCAGCAAGATATTCAGTTACTGTATCAACAATTTTCTGCAGTTCATTCATGGTATCAATATAATGATCACTTTGTCCCATAACTGGTGAAACATCATCTAAAACTTGAGTACTAACACTTCCCTTGAACTCATAATAACTGTGTGGCCTTTCACCATAAGAAGAAACATATTTCCTGCTACTGTAACTGTCATATTCACACTGTGTATCCTCCTCAATAAACGCCAAGTCCTCCTCAGATTCAAGAGAAAACTGAACTTCCGCTGATCCTACTGACTCATACTCACTCCTCATCCTCATCCTGGCTTCCTCCTTCTCCCGATAAATTGCATAGTTCTCCAGAATGTCCTCAATGTGAGTTTTTGCCCACATTCTTGTCTTGTACAACAGACTCTCTTTACATGCTTCTTGGTCTGCCTCCTGTTGATGAAGCTTCCTAACTGAAGGAATGATGGATATCTCTGGAGGACAGCTTTCATCCTCAAAGATTCCCGCTTCTTTATAGACCAGGCGAACATCTCCACTTCCCTCACCAGGTGTCTTAACAACTTCATCACATTCATTAGCCTCTGGAGATGTCACCTCACACTCCACTGTCTGATAAAAACGGCTTCTCGTAGAGTCGCTGGGATCACTTACGATATGATAAATTTCGCTCTTTGTTTCATCATCATCATCATCATCATCATCATCCCATGTTTTCTGCTCTGGTTCCAGATAGTCGTCTAATAGGTTGTCGTCGAGTTTGTATTTAGTCTCCCAGTCCTCAACACCCATACCTGAATCAACAGGTACAATCCTTACCCCAACTCTACTGTTTGGATGTCTTGTGTTCCAGGTACAAACAGGATGCCAAAAAAGAAAAAGTAAGGAAATAAAGATACAAAGAAAAGAAAGTGTTAGAGGTAAAGAGTGAGAGAAAACAAATTACAGACTTCAAATAAAAAAGTAAAAGAAGAAAATTCACCGCAACTGAAGGCAAATAAAAAATGTAATAGAGGCAGAAATGATGAAGAATAGAACAGAGAACGGTCTGTGTATGTCTCGTCCAAAACACTTTTTATTAAGAGATAAATGAGAAACAAATAAAACCCGTTTCTAGGGTTTTTTATTTGTTTGTTTTCTTTTATTTTAATAAAAGAAAAAGTAACTTAAATTCATAATCAATAAG
>JAOVYU010000035.1:36156-65238 GCA_025674565.1 Synodontis membranacea
GTTACAGTATTTCTATCACAATTTGCCAGACTTTGACCTTTTGTCTGTTCTTGCGATGATTGTTCCTTGTATTGCGCATTGAGCCATCACTGTGGCTATTCTACTATTTTTAAAAATAAGCCTAGCTCAGTCAGATACCACATCACCTTCCACTGGCTATGTAATGAGCTAATTGAGCGTCATGACCTACATTTAGATTGGCAAATCCATATTTCCAGTTATTTTGGTGAGAGAAACTTAAAAGTAATGCAATAGTAGTGTGATGCCTTATATTTTAAATACAGTAATATTGTAATGTAACGAATTACTTAATTACAGTAACAAGTAATAAATAACGCATTACAGTTTTGAAGGCTGGTTATTATGCATCACTCATTCAGATTAATAGTAGGAATACACATGCCCTGTTCTCTATACTCAACCACATTTTGCAGCCACCAGATATATTTTCTTCTTGTATGTACTCTAACTTATTTTGTAACAGACTCATGCATTACTTTACATCTAAAATCACCAATATTCATCCACAACTGCTCCCTGTGTGCTCTATAGCAATTTTTGTTCATCTTCCAGTTTACTTACGACATCTTCACTATCTTATTATCTTATATTCCTACTACTAGCGAAATTGTCTCCTTGATTCGTAGTTCTAAGTCTTCAACCTGCAAACTTGACCCTCTTCCTACATACTTGGTTAAGCTCTGTCTCCCTTCCCTCTCTTCCTTTATCACTGATATTATTCATTCCTCTCTTACTTCAGGTTCTGTTCTATTCCGACTGCTCTAAAAACTGCTATAATTACTCCCATAATCAAAAAATCCGGTCTGCAGTCGAATGATCTTAATAACTTTTGTCCAATCTCAAACCTTCCTTTTTTGTCCAAAATTCCTGAAAAGATTGTTGCCACCCAGGTTCATAACTATCTCTTACAAAATGATCTATATGAAAAAATTCAAACTGGTTTTTGTCCACTTCACAGTACTGAAACAGCACTGGTAAAAATTACTAATGATCTTCTATTAGCTACAGACTCTGCCTTACTATCCATACTAATTCTTCTTGATCAAACTGCTGCCTTTGATACAATTTCCCATCGTATTTTGCTAAATCGTTTAGCATCTATTGATATAAACAATACAGTATTCCAATGGTTTACATCTTATCTTTCCAATCGTACTGAGTTTGTGCAGCTAAAGAACTTTACATCTGACCCATCTCCTGTTAGTAGTGGTGTCCCTCAAGGTTCGGTCCTTTTTCCCCTTTTGTTTATTATCTACCTTCTTCCCCTAGATAATATCCTTAGGAAATTTGGCATTAACTTTCATTGTTATGCTGATGATACTCAGTTTTATCTTTCAGCTAAACCCAATAGTGCATTTCCACCTGAACCTCTTCTGAAAGCAATTCAGTAAGTAGAAGATTGGTTATCTCATAAGTTCCTTAAATTAAATGGGTCCAAAACTGAAATACTCTTAGTTGGTACAAAGTCCACACTTTCAAATCTTAGCACCTTTTCTTTCCCCATTGGAAATGCATCGCTGTCCCCTTCCCCCCAGGTTAAGAGCCTCTGGGTTATTTTTGATAGTGCTCTCTCTTTTGTTCCACATATTAATAATATTACTCTGGCTGATGTAATGCTTCTGTTACATCTTGTCTCGATTACTGCAATGTGCTCCTTTCTGGTTTACCTTACAAATCTCTTAGTAAACTTCAACTGGTTCAGAATTCAGCTGCTCAATTTATTACTAGATCTGCGCGTCTTTCTTCTATTACTCCTGTTCTCAAGCAACTTCACTGGCTTCCAATTCGTTTTCGTATAGATTTTAAAATTTTTCTCCTAACTTTTAAAGCTTTACACAATTTGGGCCCACCATACCTCTCTGAACTCCTTGAACCATACTTACTGTCTCGCTCTCTCTCTCTGTTCTTCCTCTGCTGCTTTTTTCTCTATACCCTCTGCATTACTATCCACTATAGGATTAAGATCATTTAGCTGCTGTGCTCCTCGGCTATGGAATGCTCTTCCTCTTCACATACGCACAGTCACTTCACTTTCTTATTTACACTGGCCTTTCATTCATACTTCTTGTATGAATCTATTAGCTTCTTATCTATCTGTATTTTATATTTATTTTCTTTTTAAGTGTAACTATTGTATAATTCAGTATATTGTTTAATCTATTGTATTTGTATTATTTTTTTGTCTATTTTTGTTTATCTATTTTGTTCTATCTATCTATCTAGTATTGTATTGTTTTATCGATTGTACTGTATGTAAAATTGTTGATTTTAACTTGTAAGGTGACCTTGAGATTTTTGAAAGGTGCCCACAAATAAAGTGAATTATTATTATTATTATTATTATTATTATTATTATTATTATTATTATCATCATCATCTGCCCAATGGTGTCTCATAGGAAACCTAGATAATGGTTCTGTCTTCTACCAAAGGCTTGTGTGAGGTATTGCCTTAAAATATTCCATTGCTTGGCTATATTTATTGGGGGTCAATAAAATATATCCAAATTTACCAAATGGTAAGGTTTTGTGGACATTTTTTCATCTCCCTCTCTCTCTCTCACTCACACACACATATACACAGTCACCTGTACAAACAGAGGTATGGTCTGCATGCTGGCAATTTCACTCCGGTTAACTGGATCCCTGGCTAAGATGTGTAATGCTCCGGTGCAGCCTTCTACTATTTCCTCCATACTAACTCCATCCTGAGAAAGTTATAGTGAGATAAAGAGAGAAAGACAGAGAAATTAATACAACTATCAAATTTAATAATGTCAGTGACCAGTGCAAAATAGGCCAAATTACTCCAATATAAAAACATGGTGACAAATTCAACCCAAATAACTATACTGAACAAAAATATGAACGCAACACTTTCGGTTTTCTCCCATTTTGCATGAGCTGAACTCAAAGATCTGAAACATTTTCTACATACACAAAAGACCCATTACTCTCAAATATTGTTCACAAATCTGTCTAAATATGTACGACGACGAACTGCAGTCAGGTCCAGACCCCGATGAGGACGACAAGCATGCAGATGAGCTTTCCTGAGATGGTTTCTGACAGTTTGTGCATTGGGATATCACATGCACAAGGCAGCAGCCCTGGAAAAATATTCTGTGGAATCATAAATAAAAGAAAAGTAAAGTTCTTACAGGAAAACAACAACTTCAGCATAACAGAATAACAGTAACAGAATTGGGGGCTCTTCTGGGATCAAGCTAAAAATTGTAAGTAATCGGCTTCTCTTTTCCACAGGTGTGTTTTTTTTTTTCTTGTGTAATATTATAAGTGGTCTGCTATTGTGGATTATGGCATTCGACCTGACATGTTCAAGCTTTGTCCGACCTTGGAGGCTTTCAATAAATGTATGAAGGACGATCTTTAATACCAGATTCTTTTGATATTACAGTTCTGAAGCTAGCTGCAAAAAAAGAGGTTAAGGCAGTGTTGTATAAGGCACTAGTGGCTATGCAGGTCTTGTGCTAACCCACAAAACAGTGTTCAGTAGCTCTTCTTCAAGTAAAGATGTGTCGTTACACCCCATTGGTTCCCCTTCTGAATCTCTCAACTGTTATGAAAAAGGTAATTAAGTACTGAAATGTAAAGGAGCGAGACAGGCTTCAGTTAAGAAAGCTAATACAGCAGATATCATTTCAGATATTTTGGTTCCTCAGCATGCTGTTGAGAGTGTATTTTAATCATTCATTTCTTCAGGTTACGTGTCATTAGGTGCTGGCGAGCTCAAGTATCCTGTTAAGGTTTTGAGAGACACTGCTTCTGCTCAGTCTTTTGCTTTAGAAAGTGTGCTTCCCCTTTCAGAATCTTTCTACGCAGGCAGGGATGTTCTAATTCAAGGCATTGAACTAACTGTAATGCATGTACCCCTACATCATGTGTATCTGGAAACTGAAGGCTTCTCAGGTCTTGTAAAGGCTTGTAAATGTTCAACTTTACCAGTTAGTGCTATCTCCCTGGCAATAAAGTGTTTTTCCTACCCTGAAGTTGTATCTGAAATTGTAAATAACAGTCCAGATATAGCCAGCCAATATCTCTCTGTGTTTCCTATTTGTGTGTTAACTCGTACCAAGCAGAAGAAGTTGGGTGATGTGCTACATCTCCCTGAGATATTCCTATGTCAAGAGAGACCTTTGAGGGACAAAAACCCTTAGAGTGATTCTGATGTGAAACCTAAAGTTGACACCAGTTTGAGTTCTAAGCCAGATGTTGAACTGCCCATTTCACATGACCAGTTAGTAGCAGCTCAAAAAGCAGAGCCCCCCCCCCCCTCTTTGTAATTATTATTGTTAATATTATTAGTAGTAGCAGTATTAGTATTATTATTCACTTGTGCTACCACCTGGTTTCCGGAAGCTATTCCTATGTACACACTTAAGTCTAAGACACTTATTAAAGCCCTTATGAAATTCTGCAGTACATTTGGCATGCCTAAATTTCATGTCATGACTGTTCTCTCAGGTGATCTGAGAGTTGAAAATTAAAAATCAGGTCTCCATTGCCTATCACCGGGAATCACAATTCACCATGACCGTTTCCATCAGACTTTTAAGAACATGCTTTGCTCATATTGCATAGAAACTGGGAAGGACTGAGATTAGGGTGTTCCCCTTTTGTTATTTGCAATTTTTGATGCTGTGCAGGAGTCTCTTGGTTTTAGTCCCACAGAACTTGTGCTTGGTCACACTATATGAGGGCCATTAAAGGCCCAACAGGAACAATGGTTGTTTGCATCACCAGCTCACAAAGAGAAGTCAATTTTGACATATGTTCATGTCCTTTGTAAAGGATAGTAAGAGACATGGCTCACAAACCTCTACGCTATTCCCATATGAAAGAACCTGTTTCACCTGTGGTAACTACAGTTGCCTTACCTATTGATGTCAATGTTGTGCCTGCTGAATAGAGGTAGATGGTCTACATCTTTGGAGAAACTGTGTGTCCACTGCCTATCTGTCTAATTCTGGTATGTTACAGCGCTTGCCAGAGAAGTTGGCAAATTTGCCTCAGTCCTTCCAGGAGGACATTCAAGCACTAGTTAAAAGGTCCCCTAGCCTGTTTTCTGATGTCCTGTCCTGCACCACCCTAAATGAACTTGACACTGATGTGAATGCCCATCCTCCTATCAGACAGCACCCATATACGCTTAACCCAGACACATGTGCCATCATGAAGCAGGAGACAGAATATTTGCTGACACATGGTTTAGCTGTGCCTAGTGTTGGCCCCTGGTGCTCCCTATGCATTTTAGTACCCAAGGTTGACTCCTCTTTTCACTTCTGTACTGACTACTGGGAAGTAAATGCCATAACTAAACCTGACTCATTCCCACTGATAAGAATGGAAGACTGTGTTGATTGTGTTGGTACAGCGAAGTTTACCACTTAGCTGGACCTTTGAAAGGTTATTGGCAGATACCTCTGCCAACCATCTAAGCAAGCAAATGCAGCATAAACAATCCACTTCCTGTTTATACTGGCACACACATGCCCAGTGTACATGAATGGTCATGTCATATGCATTTTCAGGAGTCTTAGTATAGACAAGATTATTTCTGATATGGAGCTAAAACACTTGTCTAGGCGAAAATCTTTTTTTTTTTTTAAGTGCTGTTTTAAATCAAAAACATATCGATGTGGATGTAGCCACAGACATGGATTCATGCCAAGTTAGTCAATCCATTAAACAGGACCTTGCTCAATGTCTGATTAACTACCATGATGTGTTCTCCAAACATTTACTGAACTGTGGAAAAGCAAAGGGACTCTTCTTCTCCACTGCATCCATCTGATAGAAGAATACCCATTCCGCCTTCCCTGCCAGACAGTTCACCCTGCTCATTAACAGAAACTACGTGTTCACAGAAATGAAGGAACAGGGAATAATACAGAAGGATGGTCTGGAGGCGTGATGTCAGTGTGAGAATATGTACTGACTTCAGATGGCTTAATGTTCAGACTCTGAATGATATATCTCCCTGCCACAACAGTCAGATTGCTCAGGTAATTTAGGTGGCAACACCAATTTCAGCACTATGGATTTTACATCTGTGTTTTACAGCATTCCTGTGCATGAGGAGTGGAGAAAATACACACCATTTACCACCACGCTGAGCCTGCATGAGTATAACAGAATGCCCCAAGGCCTATGCAACTGTTCAGCCTAGGCAGGCAGATGATGTTATGCATATTTGAGGACACATTATTACTGGTGCTTGCATTTACAGAGAGAGAGGTTTTAGAGAGGCTAGAAATAGTATTCAGAGACCTCACCAACACAATCTGAACTTAAGCCAAAAAAAAAATATTCATTTCTTGCACACATCCATAAGTTTTTGGTTCATGTTATTGATGGTAATGGAGTAGCTGTGAATCTGAAAAATGTTCATGTAATATCCAGAATGTTTACAACTGGCCTTATGGAGGAGGATTGTGTCACTCCATCTGTTCACTGGTAATTTATTACTATTAGTTTAATTATAGAATTAGTACACAAACCGGGAATCTTGCTATACCATCCACTTTATCATCCCTGTAATGTAGCCATGTTTACAACAGATGTATTGATGCTTTTGATTTTTTTGTTACCTGATGACTGACCCATTACTTCATTATTGAGTCATTTCCTGATTATGGATTCCTTATCTGATGGACTCATTATGGGCTTGTTAACTGATGATGGGTTTATTACCCAATGAGATTATACGTGAACCATTAGCTGATGATTGTCTGATTACCTGGTAGGTGTTCTGTGTGCTGAGTCTCTGTAGGTCCTGATGAGCCTTCAACAGTAGATTAACCAATCGTGGTATTGCACCTGCCTCCCTTAGTGGCGCCTGATTGGCTGGACAGAGCGCCAAATTACGGATCAGACCAACGATGGCCTGCAGGAACAGGAAGTGGAAAAAATGGAATATGATATTTATTAACACATGTTCCAGCTCCTACTAAACAAAAAAGTCTTCAAATTAACCCTTTGCAGGGCATTTTTTGAAATTGTTGGAAATTAAAAATTTCAACCCTAGAGTTTTATTGGAGTACATATTTTAATCAAAATGTTTCATTTTAAATTTTGCAAATCAAGGTAACATATGGTTCCTCACCAGTCTAGGGGGAAAAAAAATCCAAAAATTGTAAATGTAAAAAAAAATGTAATAAAAATACTTAAAGGAACATTTATTCACAAAATTCAAAATGTAAATACATGTGGTTCTAAAAGGCCATTCTGAATGTTTGTTGAAGTTAACAAATATGCTTTCTCGCCCTATAAAAGGTTAATTAAAAAACTTTTTAATCAGTTGTATTTTTTCTTCCTTTTAAAAACTCTATGTTTCATATTATAAAAATTGTCATTATAATCACACATGTACAGTAAATAAATATGAGTAGCACATAAAGTCAGCATGTTGGTCACCAAAAGAACTGAATGGAAAACCTCACTTAAAACCTCACTTAAACTTTAACTAAAAGTTAAACTGAATCTCATTATACTTTCCTTATTTACCTTTTGTACATTTATGCTGAACAATTTCTGATTTATTTTTTATTCATGATCATTTCACCATCATGTCAGAACCAAACATATAGCGGGCGGTAAGATGAGTGTTTCTAGATGTGTACACTTACACACAGGTTTACACCTCATTGCACTGATGCAATTGAGCAGGAAGTGATGCGTTTCAGTCTCACAGCCACAGAGACACAGTTAGTTCAGCTTTAACAGGAAACTAAATAAAAAAGTAGGATAATGATCATGATGATGAGGAGGTGGAGGTGGAGGAGGATATATGATAGTAGTGTGATATTAATTTAAAATAGAATTTTATTTTGACCTGCAAACAAGAAGAAAGACAACATGAATAAGCACCAGGGATGAAAGAACTGAAGCTAATATCCTCAAACATGAAGCTTATAAAAAGCTCTGGAGATGAATTAGTTCCTTAAATTACGTATAGGTTTATGCCTGCAGTCTGTCATATTTTTAGATCAAATAGGACAGGAAGTAATGTAGGATTCTTATTTATTCTAATGTAGTGCAAAATATTACATCACTCCAGGCTAAATAAAACTACTGTGTGTGTGTGTGCGTGTGTTTGCATATATACCCTTTATATACCCTTGTGGGGAACAAATGACCTCACAAGGATAGTAAGATTTTACAATTTTTGCCTTTGTGAGGACATTTCGATGGTCCTCACAAGGAAAGTGTTTTTTTTTTTTTTTTTCCCTTTGAAACAAAAATAAGAAAACGTCAAAAAGTTTACTTTTCATTCCTGAGGTTATGGATAGGGTCAGGTTTAGGTGCAAGATAGAGTTAATTAGCTGCATTAATCATTATATCAATGGAAGGTCCTCACAGGGATAGCAAAACCAACATGTGTGCATGTGTGTTTGTGTATGTGTGTGTGTGTCCGAGAGAAGGGCTTTAAACCCAGGGTTGCTCTTTCTCTGTATCATCACAATGTGTTTTTTTGTACTGGATACTGGGGAAGGGAAGATTCTGAAACAGTTCCATACTAAGATGTTTTCCACTCTTCACCAACCTTTAATTTTTATTTCTGTTATTTTCTTGCTTTGTTTACTACTTCTTTGTTGGACATCAGCTCTGCTTTCCTAAGTAACTTAAAACCTCAGGGACTACTGCAGGGTATTCTCTGGATCTCCTTAAGCTCCATAAACAATCTGGAATGGAAAGTCTGTAGGTAAAGAGCGAGACGTAGCATCATTCTGGTCAGGCTGCGATGGCATCCCACTCGCCCGCCTGCCCAGGATTAAGCTCACTAATGTTCAGTCTCAAACTGGATAAACTTCACTTCCAGATTCAGAGAGACAGATGGATGTCTTTGTTTCACTGAGACATGGCTGGGCTCTAACACACCAAGCAGTGCTATTACACGAGCGGGTTCTCTGCACAAGCTGGATACGGAAAAAGCTAAAGGTACTGCATTATGCTTCATCGAGAATAAGATGTTAAAACAGTTTCATACTCCTGCACACCAGTGTTGGAGCAACTCACAGAAAAAAGTTGGCCTTTAATCTGCCCTGTCAGTTTTCTTCACCTCTTCTCATTGTTTTTAACATTCTACCAGATGTTAATGCTAAAAAATGCTCTGGACAAGCTGTTCACAGCCATGTGTAAACAGGAAACCTGACACTCAGAGTCTCTGTCAGAGATTACTGGAGATTTCAACCACTGCAACCTGAAAACCATGTTACCAAAATACTATCAACATTTTACATGTCCAATGAGAAAGAGGAGAAAAAAACCCATGGCCACTGCTATGCCACCATCTAGGGAGCAAATAAATCTATTCCTAACCCTTGCTTTGGCAAGTTAGACCATTCATACTTTTTCCTACCTATAAGCAGAAACTGAAGGAATTACCACCACCTGAAAGGATAATACAGAATAAGGAACATAAGCTGGACTGCTTGGACTGGTCTGTCTTTCAGTTATCTTCTGGCGACTTGAAGGTATATGTACTGGACTGTGTCAGTTTCTGTGTGAACTGCAGTCTTCCTTCCAGAATCATTCAGTCTCACCTTAACTAGAAGCATGGATTAACCCTGAAATTTGCAATGTGTCTGACAGGGAGCATCAGCCTTTCTTTCAGATTATTGTGACAGCAACCAAATTAGTATCACAGTGGCCTTAACCAGCATATTACCTTTTGTACTATTGCACATTTACCTTGACAACAGGCCAGTAGTGCGGCTGTCCCAGTAGCTTAATGACAACTGGGATGCCGTAGTGAACTCGCACATCATTCTGTGCTGTCTGGGCAAGTGGGTGGCGGCCGGTGAGGTGGCGCAGGGCACACACAGCTGGCTCGGCAATGTCCTGATTCACTGCGGCACACAGGGCCAGTTCAGCCTCGTCCTGATTCACAGTGGTTCGCAGAAGAGCATTGATAAGAGCCTCCACACCGCCATGCTGCACCACCAATGACTTATTACGTGCATTATTACACGTCAGGTTAGAGAGGATTCCTATAGCACATGTCAGAATGTTAACATCATCTGAGGAAAGCTGAGTCACGAGAATGTGCAACAGAGAGTCCAGACCTTCCTGAAGAGAGACAGGAGTGCACATCATCAGTCTCAATCTCACAAACCAAGTGCTTCATGGTTGTTAATAGGTTTTCCACACACAAACAAACACACACACACACACACACACACGTTTTCACTTATAATTGGCGAGAAAACCAGCCTCAGGACTATCACTTGTCCCCAGCAAGTGTGATATAAATACAGTGACCCACCTGTTTGGTGGCAGCATCACTAAGGTTCCTCAGAGTCCAGAGACAGTTCTGAACGAGACGAGCACTAGAACCAGTCAGGTGCAGAGCCAGAGCCTGCATGCCACCTACAAAAAGACACCAAGAGCCAAAGGTGTAGTGTGAGAACGAGGGGATCAGCTTAATCTACAGACTGGAAAGAAGGAAACTAAGAAACTAACACACCTGCATTGACGATGGAGGGTTTGTTGCTAGGACACACTGACAGCACCTTCAGCACTCTGCTGGTTGTCCACAGCAGCTTCTCATAGTTATAGTTCCTCATGATGGACACTAAACTCTCTGGACCTCCACTTGCCAAGATAATCAGCTACACACACACAAACACACACACAGAAACACACATAAAAAAAACAATTACTTACTAGAATAGAAAAAAACAATTGTGTGATAAGCAACCTGAAAGTTTGAGCTGATCAGGGCTGACCATCAGGACCAATGAGTTCAAGCTTATGCCATCACCTGGACGTGTTAGTTATAGCATTATCCAGCCCTGAGACTATTGTTTACCTCCAGATGCAATGTCTGATTACTGTGGGAAAAGTGTGGAAAAGGAACTCAGTGGTCACCTCTGAGCCACCTGACCTCTTGTTTAAGCAGTGAGTGAGAGGTTTCGATAACAGACCAACAGAGTGGGATTTTTCACATTAATAACAGAGCAGCGAACTCTGGTATTAACTGGAAAATCCTTTTACTATTCACTTGTATACTGTCTCTTGTATCATTACTGGACACAACTAATCATCTCAGTGAGTTATAACTCTTCTTATATTCCTTCTTGTACTTCTTGAGTGGCATCGACAGTGCTCGGGAAGCGGACTGAGCCTGGGACGCGGACCGCTCCAAGCTGGTCTGAACTTCATGACATTGACAGCATCCGGGGCGCTGAAAGCGCCCGGGCTTGGACCCTGTTCATAACTGCTTGCAGTTCTAGTTTTAATTGTAATACAGGGGTGTATAATTGACTCAGACAACTGAGCGCCACTCTGTTTCATTTTCAGTCTCGATCAACTGAAAATTAATGAATATATTTGAAAAAAACCGTGATTACAGTACACAATGTACTTTTTGATCACGCACAGTTTCATTCATGCATCTTATTTGTAATTAAACTACAAATAAAATTGAAAGAAATGAAAGAAAGTAAGGTCAGAAGTACAGTGGTTTGCACAAGTATTCAACCCCCTGAGATGTATTAGTTTTGACTGAATAAATGATAAATACTATATAGTACGTAATATTCTTACTGTCTGTATTTGTATTACAAACTCATGTTCTCTTACAGTATATTTTTAATTACTGGTCAGCGAGTGTTTCAAAGAAAAGCAAACACTGAAAAATTATACTTGCATAACTATTCAATCCACAGCTTCCAGAAAATTTAGATGAAAAATATTGTCTTAATGAGGCCAAGACTGACTAATAATTGTAAAATATTAAAAGAACTCCCTTTTTCGCAACAAAAAGTATGTCAGTCTGAAGGAAAGGAGTAAAAATGAAGACTAAGGAGGTTAAAGATAACAATATTATTTCATAACTTTGAAATAGAGTGTAAAATTATATCTGAAGTTGAACATCCCAGTAAGCACTGGTGGATCAATACTGAGGAAGTGGAAGCTGTATTACAACACCATGCCCTACCTAGACCAACACTACCTCAAAGCTCACTTTGAAAACAAAGCTGAAACTGGTGAGGAAAGCCACAGTGAGGCCAACAGTTACTCTAAAGAAGTTACAGAGTACAGTGGGTGAGAGTGGAGTGAAGGGACACCAATCAACCTGTCTGAAAGCTCTGCATAACTGAAGACTGCATGGAGGCATGGCTAAATTGAAACCATTGCTAAAGAAGGAGATATTAAAAAACAAACAGGTGAATGTTTTACAGTGAACAAGTCAAAGTCTGGATCTAAATCCCAGTGAGAATCTGTCAATAGTCAACAAACAACGTCACCAACCTGAAGATCCTGGAGCTTTAACGACTTAAAGCTTAAACTTACCCCAACAGACCTAAAGCTTAAACTTACTCCCAACAGATTTAAAGATTAAACTTACCCCAACAGACCTAAAGCTGAAAATTACCCCAATAGATTTAAAGCTTAAACTTACCCCTTAAAACTTTTACTACAGCAAAAGATGCTTCTACCAAGAACTGGCATGAGTGGGTTGAATACACCGTTATGCAGGAATTATGCAAGCAGCATTTTTCATTAATTCATAAATTTTTTAAGAATGAATTTTGACTTTAAATTTGTATACTGGTTTGCAATAAAAATATTGTCCATAACATTCATTGTACATGAATTTGTAATCCAGACATATCTGATGACATTTTTAAGGGCTTGAGTATTTTTGCAAGGCACTGTACATTGATTATGTCTATTTCACATTAATAAACTGAAAATTCACAGTAATGAAATACACTATGTCCAAAAGTATGTGTACCCCTGACCATGCCATATGTTGTTAAATAAGATTTATTTCTGTTATAATAAGCTCCACTCTCCTGGGAAGGTTTTCCACTATATGTTGGAGCAGCTGTGAGGATTTATGTTCATTCAGCTACAGGGGCATTAGTGAGGTCAGGCTCTGATATTGGGATGTCGAGGAGGCTCCAGTTCCAGTTCATCCCAAAGGTGTTCAGTGGGGTTGAGGTCAGGGCACTCTGCAGGACACTCGAGTTCTACCACTCCAACCTTAACACACCATGTCTTCATGGGGCTGATTTGTGCATAGGTGCATCGTAATGCTGGAACAGTGTTTGGGTCTCAGTTTAACTGGAGGGAAACTGCTCTTTTTTTTATATTTTCCATCTCACTCATACCCCTCCTACTATTCCTTCATGGATCACAGCTCATGCTTTAGTTGTTATGATGCAATAGACCTGTTAAGATTACTATGTTGTGAAAAGGAACCACAGATGGTGCGCTTCAACAAATGACACGATTGGATGGCAGGATCTCATGGATGTCACAGGATGAATGATGAGATGATTTAATGAATGTCATGAAGAATATACAGCATGATCCAAATATTCATAACATAACGGATGGTATGATCCAGGGCAATAAGTATAATGGAAGACAGGATGCAATTCAAGAAGGAATAATTCAATAAATAACACATGCTTATGCAAGACAAGAACTGCGACAAGACAAGACATTGACTCTGGTAAGATCCCATGGATGGTGCAAGCCAAGGAATGGTGCAATCCAGCAGACAACAATGGACATAGTGGGTATGAGGCAGTGTTTTACATGGCTGATAGGCAGAGTAAACCATCATAAGTTAGTGAAATCCAGTTATAGGAGTGACACACACACCTTACTCTCCTGGTTGGCATAGGAGAGGATCTGCAGACAGTCAGTTGTGATGGCCAGGAACTTTGGGTTTGTGTGTTTGAGCAGAGGAACAATCTTCTGCAGACCGTCACACATTCGCACTGCCATCTTGGAGCCATCCTGGTGGAGCAGGAGGTTATGAAGTGTAGTGATGGAGTAAAATAACACCGCCTCCACTGGAGAACTGATACAGGGAGAAAGAACGAAAGATGATAAGAGGGTAGGCGTCTTCTTAACCGAGAGAACTGAGGAACAGTTATGATCTGGTCCAGTACCAAAGGTTCCAGCAGGACAGTTTTGTTTTGTTATCTGCTCAACTAACAATAGACACAAAAGGTATTTGGAGGCAGGACTAATATTCTGGTAATTGCTGATTGATTACAAACAATGTGGAAAAACCGGAGTAATGCAATTAAGCAAAAATCATACCATGAATATGTTTTGTTTTGTTCATGGTCCTTTGGGGATCTTTATTTATTTATTTGTTTTTTAAAGTTACCAACTGGGATAAATGTGGTTTGGGAAAAAGTCAATACAGAGAGCTGGATGGTTTCTCTTAATGACAGTCTCAGTTCCTGACTCAGTTAGGTTATTATCCAAAATGTGCAAAAGGGGGCTACATTTGTCCATTTTTAGAAAGAGCTGGATGTTTTCTCACCTCATTTCTCTTGGATTTAAACTGCAACATTGAGGAGACACATTAAAGTCTCTCCCTTGCTCTGAGCACATTGATGATGGTGTCATGGCAACTGATTAAAATTAACTATCACACTGGGTTCTTACTTAGGAGATGTTTTTGTACCTTTAGTTCTTCTGAAAACTTACTCAAGATAAGATAAATACTCAAGATGACAACAAAGGGCATACCAGAGGGAGTGTGTACAGAGGATCAGAACTGTACCTGAACAGTACATAGAACTAGAACTATGAGTTTTGTTTTAGCGTCCTTGTTTGTCCCTGATCAATGAGAAGAACATGAGTGTTTTACCTGAGCATGTGGATGAGTGCAGGAATGCCCCCGGCAGTAAAGATGGTGTTCAGCCCCTGGTGGTGATGCGAGAGGCAGTGCAGGATGCTGGCCATGCAACGAATAGTTTCCATGTCACTTGAGCTCTGCATTACCCGCAGCACTGCTGACATCATCACCGCTGACTGCATCATCACATGCCGAGAAGCATCATTACGAACCAAACGGCTCACGATTAGAGCTGCCTTCTTCACCACCACCTGAGCACAGGAATGTTAGTGTTGCACAGGAAGCTTTTTGGTAAATGCTAATGTACTTTAATCCACAGTTACTAATATGAGCTTCACTGCTGACCTATTATGCCCTACAAAGCAAAAAGGCAATGCAGAGTGCAGAACTGAGAAAAATGTACTTTTGCTTTGTTTCACTAGGGCTTTTTGCAGTTACTGTGCAAACGACTACAGTTTTTCTCCAAAACAACACACATGTGAGATAAAATATTCTGTCACATAACAAAGGATGCCTCGAATGTCATGAAAATGATAACTCATTTTCGACCAAAAAGGCAGTTACTGCCTTTTTGCTTTGTAGGGCATTATTGTTATACATGCACAGCTAAATGGTTGGATGAGGCTAATAGCTCCAGAAACAAAACTGAAACCTAACTGCAAACTTTATTTTTCTATGAGATCGTGCAAACAGCCACGTGCATTCATGTGTGCGTGAGAGAGAGATAAAGAGAGAGAAAGAGAGTTATTGTTATTATAAATTAAAATAAAAAAAATAGGGTTTGTTGATAAAAATAAAAAGTAACTGATGTCCAATTAAAATCCCTATGCAAATGGTCTAAAGGGTTTTAATTCTCTTTCTGCTTCTGATTAACATATAGTAGATTAGTGTTTAACTGTTAATGTATACCTGGTCATCGTCAGTCAACAGTTTGATGAGCTCTGGCATGGCACGCTTAGCGAGTTCAGCGTCATCTTGATAGTTGATCAGGTGAACAATGGCATTGTTCAGGAGGTGTGAGGGTTCAGTCAGACGCTGAACGTTGGACTGTGAGTCACTCAGTGCTAATGTCTCACGTTCTGCTAATGTCTCAGGAAACATAGCCGCCCGGACACGTTGCGCTCGGGTCAGAACCAACTGTGCATCAAAATCTGAGGAAATTAGCAGCAACTGAGTGTTCCAGCCAAACTTGCAAACATAGGTCACTAACTGCTAGCACAGAGAGCTGTGTTAGCATACCTGCACTATGGTCCTCCACAGTAAATGTTTTGGCACTGATCTCTGATTGGTCCTCATCATTAACAGTTGTTGCTCCTGACTGGATGCCAGAATCAGCCGCGTAATATGTCTTCTGCCATTCAGTTACCTTCACTTCTGCTTCACTTACTACACACACGACATCACACACACACAGATGCACACAGATACACACACACACGGTAACAGCTAATTATGAATAAATTATCATTTACTGTGGATACAGAAAAGGGATCGATGCATCTGTCTGTCCCTTTGTCTGTCTGTCTCACTCTCTGACCTGGGAGTTTTGTATAAACATACTTGGCATGGACATGTCCAACTGTCCTCCTGTTCTGCTGTCCTCCTATGCAATCTGGAACACACAGTAGACACACTTGTTTATCAGAAACAGAATGGCAGTCTGAGCTGCACTTGAAGCAAATCCTGAAGCAGCTGGGAAATAAATGTGGTAAGGGAAAATACAATAATGTTACAATTTAATTCTAATGTATTTAAATATTAGGTATAACCATCATTATAGTGTAACAATCATTACAGTATAACAATCATTACAGCATAACAGTCATTACTGTCTAACAGTCATTACAGAGTAACAGTCATTAATGTCTAACAGTCATTACAGCGTAACAGTCATTACAGAGTAACAGTCATTACAGCGTAACAGTCATTACTGTCTAACAGTTATTAGAGAGTAACAGTCATTACAGAGTAATGGTCATTACTGTGTAACAGGCATTACAGAGTAACAGTCATTACAGAATAATAGTCATTATTGCATAACGGAGTGTACGGCCTCCATAAAGCCTGCAGTGTGATCTATCAGTGTTTATACTGTACAAATCAATACTCACTTTATGACTTTGTACTGACTCCATTAATTAACATGACTAATGTCTTTATCCTGCTGCTAAAGGCTGTACAGATATAACACCCACTCTCACTCACTTACTCTATAATAATAATAACAATAACAATAATAAAACAATTTGCAGATTTGCTTTTAGAATTAATAAGTGTGATTGCTTATATCACACATTTATCACTGTGCCATGAACGGTGCGTATACAACTTTGGAAAGACACAGTTGTTATCTCGTTTTCCTGTTGTTATTTTTCCCTGCTAAAATGAATGGAGAGAGCAACTCGCCAAACAAATATATGAAATTAGCTGTGACCCACAATTGTTTTTTTCTTGTTTCTATCTTGTACTAAAATCTTATTGCAGAAATGCATCTCTAGTTTAACTTGCATTTACAAAGGTGGTAAAATCATTCGTATCTCAGGAAAAGCCACAAGCACCATTATCCCGTTATCTCTCATTTCAAATTTAACCACTAAACTGGAGGAGATTTTAAATTGTTACTAAATAATTAGATAATAATGTGTGTGTGTGTGTGTGTGTGTGTGCGTGTGTGTGTGTGTGTGTGTGTGTGTGTGTGTTTGTTTAATCCCAGTAGTCCACTTTGTTTTACAATATTAATTTACTACTATTAATTCATGTGAAATTAAATATTCTCAACATGTGTGGAGGTGCCAACAGTGATGCATGTGCTAAATGTGCAAATATGTGTGAATTATTAATATAACAATGATTTAATCAAAGGCACTCTACACTGTAAAATGATGCCAACAGAGATTACATGGTGAAAATGGCCGTTTGTTAGCAGTGTCTGAATTCCCACTGGTATACTGGAAATTTTTTTATGAAAATTTAATATACACTGCCTGTCAAAAAAAAGTCACCACTTGGATATAACAAAGCAGATAGGTAAGAGCCTCCTATTGGATAATTATTGCATGGATGATTATGTTTCAGCTGCAACAAGTTATTTAACCCTAACTGATGCAGTGAGTAGCTTCTCATTACTTAAACAACCATGTCAGAAGACACATCCTGTGGTCGTGGAAAAGATGTCAATCTGTTTCAGAAGGGTCAAATTATTGGCATGTATCAAGGAAATAAAACATCTAAGGAGACTGCTGAAACTACTAAGATTGTGTTAAGAACTGTACAACACATTATTAAAAACTGGAAGGATGGTGGGGAACCGTCACCTTCGCTGAAGAAATGTGGTCGGAAAAGAATCTTGACTGATCTAGTGCCTACCGTACAAGCCTGTGGGGCAGTGCTAGGATCTGGGGTTGCTGCAGTTGGTCAGGTAGAGATTCAGCAATGTTATTTGCCCAAAGAATGAGGTCAGCTGACTACCTGAATATACTGAATGACCAGGTTATTCCATCAGTCAATTTCTTCTTTCCTGATGGCATGGGCATATTCCAAGATGACAATGCCAGGATTCATCAGGCTCAAATTGTAAAAGAGTGGTTCAGGGAGCATGAGACATCATTTGTACAGCGGTCTGACTCTCCCATCATCTCTACAAGATCTTGGCGAAAAATTAATGCAACTCTGGAAATAAATATTGTAACATTGCAGAAGCTTATCAAAATGATGCCACAGCAAACGCATGCAGTAATCAAAGCTAAAGGCGGTCCAACGAAATATTAGTGTGTGTGACATTTTTTGGACGGACAGTGTATTATAGACTCATTACAGATAAGCTAAAATGTGTCAAGCATTTTTCTATTTTCTTCCAGTTCTGTCTGTTTTTGCACTGGTCTAGTAAATAGAGTAATATGAAAAAGAAAGTACACCTCTTTCAGTTTGAGGGTTTTATGTATCAGCATGTAATAAAAATAATCTGGTCCTTACCAGGTTCTAAAATTATTTAAATCTAACCTCAAGTGCATAAAACACACAATTGGTTCCAATATGTCATTATTTGTTAAACCAAAATAATGACAAAATGGAGAAGCCATGTTTGCCAAAACTAAGTACACCCTTACTCCATCCATAGGAATTAAGAGGGTAAGTCGAAGCCAGGTGCTGCTAATCAAATGCACTTGATTAATTGAATATCAGCAACTGTGAGCACCTCTAAAAGCAAGAATTCTGGCATTTTGCTGGTCTGGAGCATTCAAGTGCGTCTTAACAAAATGCCAAGGAGGAAAGACATTTGTTATGATCATAGAGAAGCCATTTTCAAACAATTTAAAGTCCATCATTCTGCAGTGAGAAACATTATTCACAAGTGGAAAACATTCAAGACTTCTTCCCAGGAGTGGACGTCCCAGCAAATTCACTCCTAGGCCAAACCGTGCAATGCTCAGAGAAATTGCAAAAAAAAAAAAAAAACAGACTCAGGCCTCAGTTAGCATGTTAAATGACTGACCAAGTATAGCTTGTTTGGAAGGGTCACTAGGAGAAAGCATCTTCTCTCTAAAAAGAACATGGCAGCACAGCTATGGTTTGCAAAGTCGCATATGAAGGACTAAAATATTTCTGGAGTCCTTTGGACAGGCAAGACCAAAACAAAACACAAAAAACAAACACCACTGGACCTGGGTACCTCGCAGTCATTAAGTCAACCATGAACTTCTCTCTATACCATGATTAACTGATCAGCCGTTTGATCAGCAAGTTTGACCATGTCTATAAAAGTAGGAGGTTATTCTAGACTCAAATGTGGGGCCATCTGCCCGACAACCAAAGCTTGGCCGAAACTCGGTCATTCAACAGGACAACGACCCCATGCACACCAGCAAATGGTGTGGCGGGACCTTAAGAGAGTCGTGCATAAACGAATTCCAATGATGTGAGTGACTGATATTCATACAAAAAACCTTTACTTCAAGTTATTCCTGTTAAAGACAGTTATAAGTGTATATTCTGGGCTTGTTATTGTTTAATAAATAATGACACAGTGGAATCTGTTTTTTACATTTCCAGGACCTCCTGACCTTGTGGGAATTTAACACACAACAGTCTGTAGATTTTAAAAAGCATCCAGTGAGTAGCAGATCTATGGACGGAAACTGAGAAGACTGACTGGTCTGAGCGGACAGAAAGGCTATCACCACTTTTAACATCTGTGGTGAGCAGAAAAGCATCTCAGGCCACACAACACACCAAACCTCCATGCAGATGAAACATAATAAATAAATAATTAAATAAGCAAGCTGGCATTTACTGTCGTTGAAAGCTGGCACGTGACGCGCTCGAGTTGAATGCTGTAAGATCACTGAATTAATTAATATTCTGTTTTATTTCCTGCCATGTCGCAGTCGTAATGTGTGTGTGTGTGTGTGTGTGTGTGTTTACCGGCTCGGAGTTTGCAGTAAACCGGTGAAACGATTTTGCTCAGCGCCTTTTAACAATCCGGCTCAATGCGACGGAAAAAGAGGATTTTAATGTCATTTTTTTATATAAATGTTATGATGTTATGAAGATAAGAGCGAAATCACCGCGCGGGAGCATCACGCCCATCACGCGCCACTGAACACCGAGATCTACCGCGCGCGCACACCAAAGGCGAGATCAAGGAATTAATGCAGGTCAGCTGTGTTTGTTTGTTTGTTTGTTTACCTCTCACAGTGTCTGCGCGCTTCTGCTGGTTTTCCCTCTTCAGTAATCACCGGGTAATTAATCACAGCTGAGGCACTGAACCCCACACAGCCGCATTCACACCACTGACCTCGCTCTCTCTCTCTCTCTCTCTCTCTCTCTCACACACACACACACACTGTCAGAAGCGTGGGCGTGGCTTACCCATAAAACCAATCAGAATCTGTCCTGTTTATGCTGTTTATTGCGGTAGTATGGAAGCTTTTTGACCGCAGCCGGTTGTCATGGTGACCAGGTAAATTTCGGCTTTAAAGCATCTGACAGTAGTAATAATACAGATCGTTGCTATAGCAACAGCTCATTCACAAGGACGTGTACAGCGCTCAGAATGAGAAATCCAGCTTTGTAGTCAAGACCGAGACCAAGGAGTTATTCCACGAAGCGAGCTAACCTCAAAAGCCAGGCTTATTTCGACAGTCTCGGCTTAATTTTTCCAAATTCGGTTCCACAAAGGAAGCTAACCTAAAGCTCAGCTTAGTTATTATATCAACATAATGGGCAAGCCTGCTCCGTGGCAGGTTAGCGGTGAAGCTTAGTTTAGCTTGATGAATATGATTGGACAAGCCATGTGATGTCACACAGCACGTCATTTTGCGGGGCTGGGATTATTTTGCTGCTGTTCTCTCTCTCTCACACACACACCGACCCTCCAATATAAAATTCTTACAGATTACACGCAGGCGATTCCAATTACTCAGAAAGTATAAAATGACAAGGAGTGCATTGAAGGCTTTTACATAAATAACCATGGCGTGCCCGTTTATTCAAAATCCAGTTGATGGGGGAGCGCGGGTCATTCATAGAGCTTTAAGGCAACAGGTTCCACAAGTACTTCGGCCCAGGATAGATCCGTTGCATTTTCCGGATGATTATTTATACGAGCACTATATATTTAGTAGACGCAGTATTATATATTTGTGTCAGTTATTGGAACCTTGCATTTCTAAGAACACACGTCGCTCTAAAGTCCTTACAGGTGCACAGTCTGTGTTTATCGCTTTGCGTTACTTTGCCAGTGGTTCATTTCTGTACAGTGTGGGAGATGCTGAATATTTAAGCAAAGCTACAGTGTGCCGTGAAAGGTTTTACGTTGCATTAAAGTCCTTTTTATACATATTCATTACCTTTCCTGGCCACCGAGGCATTCTTGGCATTAAGGAAACTTTAGCCTGTGCAGTTTTGCATAATGTGGAAATACTACAGCAGGGGCGTATGCCAAAAATGATGCAGGATGAGCAATGGGAAGAGGGCCTAGCAGTGGAAGACCACATGGATCGTAGAGCTATGAGAGATGTGTACACAAACACATATTTTGGTTGATTCTGTTGTAAATTTCATTTATTTTTTTTTTCCAAGAAAGGACAATTAGAGATATTTCTTCATATTTTTATATAATCTTTCATATCCTGTTGGGGGAAGGGGAAGCATTTACAACAGTGAACAATGAAAGACATTAAAGTGATGTTAGCCACTTGCATCTCTGTCCAATTTTTTAATTTCAAGCTTCAGTTTTTTTATTTTCAGTTGTGCATATTCAAGGTCTGCTTTTTGGACTTTTATTTCCTGGATCAAGTACCTCAAGTGAACTGTTAACTCAACTGCTAACTCAAGCGAGGCTATTTTAAATAAGTCTCAATTATATAAGCTCGCTTCATGGACTAACCCCCAAATCATGATCAAGACCAGAGTGTACTGAGACTGAGACAAGACCAAGATTCTGAAGGCTTGAGGCCAAAGTGAAGACCAGACCGGCGTCACACCCACACAGCATGACGCACATCCTCATATAACACCCATATTCCCCATATAAACACCCAAATGCCCATACAAATCTCCAAATCCCCAATCAAACACCCACATCCCCATATAAACACCCACATTCCCCATACAAACACCCACATCCCCGCACACAGTACTAACAAATAAATCAGAAAATACACAATTTAGTGATAAATGCCTGAGAACATTACTACTAAAGAAATTAATACTTTTGACACAAAATACTGAAAAATGATTTTATATTAGCTTGATGATTAGCATCTGCTAATGATGAGTTCCAGAGCAGCAGTCTGTTATAAAGAAATAAACAGACCAATCAGGATCAAGTATTCAAATAAGCCAATTAATAATTTACAACAGTAGCAAGTTTTTATAGATTTCATATACATACATGAATACAGCATGATTTTCAAATATATTTCACTTTTCCACATCTGGTGAAAAACTGCTTCAGTAGTAGTAATAGTAGACAGCTATTATTATGACACACTGTGTGTGTCAGTATTTGATCTCAGCATGCAGTAACACACTTCCTGTTAATAGCAACACACACGCTGTGAAGCCTGCAGGAAATCCAGATTGAACTGTGACATCACGCACATGGCCCATTTATTCCTAAAGGCATTTGCACTTTCATCACATTATGTACAGTGAGAGCACGCACACACACACACGGCATTAGATTTCACTGATGTGAATTTATCACATTTGAGTAATTTTATCTTTACTCTCCTTCTTTCACCCTCTTCTTTAGCTCACACCACACTATTTGAGGAAACAGTAGTGAAGCGGGAAACTGCGCCCTCTACAGAACTATTACACATCACAACCATTAAAAAAATGCCTATTAAATACCACAAGTAGAATTATTACATGGCATGTGTAATGTGTAAATAAGACAGCTGGTAAAAACTGCAGATGCTTTGGAGTAGGATGTCACCAGTTTCGTTTTGGATCATCCATGACATTGTTGAGGGTGACTGGCCACACAGCGCAGAGGATTTTGGGAAGGGTGAGAACGCCCCTTTGACTAACACAGTGAGCTGTACTGAAGTTAACAAGCAGTGTTTATGGTCCATTAGCACCAGTTTATAAAGCAGGTAACATTAGATAGTCAATCTAATCCTGAGCATTACCTATATTTGAAGCAGCGCGTAGGCCACATTCAGACCTCAGGCACTAACAGTGTGAACACCATGCTGGAGGAAGTCAGAGGAGGGACAGAGAGGTGTTAGACCTCAAGTGTTTGGGGTGACACTTCTGCACAGGTAAGGCAGGTGTGTTTTGACTCATTAACATCCTTATCACCTGCTCACAGCCACTGGCTACCACTGCACATCAGCTAATAAACCCATGAACACCTCACTGCAACCTGATATTGGCCATGATTAAAAAAATAATAATAAAAAAACCCAAAAAGAATTGTCATCATGAACCATGTACTCGAGTACCGTAGAGAGATGTCTTTTTCAATCAGCAGTAACTCATTGTTAAAGGTGTGCAATACAATGAGCTGAACACAAACTGAACCCCAAAACACGTGATTATTTACTCAGAATCAGACACAGAGAAGTGACGACTGAAGGATGGATTCAATCATGTCGCATCTGAGGATTTTTATTGAAACATGTTGTACAAAACAAAGATGAAAAGCACACGATTAACTAAAAAGGAAGGAGATAAAGGGAAAGAGAAATCAGCTGGGTGTCTGCCATCTGAGTTGTGAGGAAGCCATGTTGGAGCAGTGTCTCCAATCAGGAGCCAGAGTCATCATCCCTGTCACACTTTGGGGTGGGGGGATATTGTGGTGAGGAGAGGGGCAAAAGGGGGTTAATTAGTAGAGGGAGGGGGAGAGGGTAGGGGAGGGTTAAAAGCTTCTAGAAACCGTGGACTTTGAGCTGCTCCTCTTTGGCCAGTTCAATCTGAGTGGAAAATAAACAGTCAAATTCCAGACTTCATTACAAACACCAATCACTTTACCAAACACAAACTGTGTTTATTACTCCACCCCTCTACTGCTATATACTGCACGTGTGTGATGTAGAAATGGTATGTACCTCTGTGAGGAACTGGCAGATGTTTTTGCGCTGGTCACCCTGCAGCTGGATCACTTCACCATACTCAGGGTGCTCAATCACTGTCCCATTGCACGCAAACTTCTGTAATACAAACATACATCAGCAACGAGACACACAGAAACCACCCACAGTCACAGTAGGTGTGGAGGTCCTTTAGCTCCACACCATGGAGACTCACTCAGGAACTCAACAATATTTTATTTCTCAGCCGAGTAAAAATGAAAGAATAGATTCAAAAGAATGTTTACACAGGAACCCTTTAGGGCTGCTGAACTAATGGACAATGAGGCCATGTGTTAACGATCATCTGACTACCAGGGTAAGGCTCTGACCTTCTTGAAGGCCTTGACTAGCTTCTTCTTGTCATAGTCGTCGGCGATGCCCTGCACTGTAGTCAGAGTCTTCCTGCCGTTCCTCTGCTGGATTCTTATGTGGATGTAGTCCTCAGTCCCTGCTGGGAGCCGATCATCACCCTTAGTTGCATCAGCAAAGGGGTCTGAAAAACACACACAAAAACAACTCATACACAATACTGCACTCAGGAACTGTTAGAAGCTTACACAACAACACAGGAAATATCTCAACTTCTACTGATAAAAAATAATCATTTATTACTATTAAAGCCAACTTATAAAGAATTTAATTCACGCTTCCGTGGAGGGGGGAGGGGCTCTGGGAGGAACGGTCGATTCTAGAACATTATCAGTTTCACAAAAAGCTAAATATAAACGCGTCTAAGTCTAAACCCAAACAGCTCGTGGTCCCTTCCCAGGCGCCCTAAATGTAATGGCGCACACGCCCTCTGTAGTGCACTCGTGTCGGCACAGAGCGCGGTTTGGGACGCGGCCCTGTCCGGCATTTTCTTATTAAAAAATAAATAAATAAAAACGGCGGCGGGACACTTACAAGCTACAAGCTTTAAAAACCGTCCATCTCCGTAAACCACAATGACAAATATACATAAAATACAGACACATTCACCATCCGGGAATAAATCTTATATAAACACACCCTGACGGAACTGAGGGAAAAGGACAGCCGGGTTACAGGCCTCCACCCTCACGCGCGGAGAAAACTGCGACATTATCCAATCACAGCGCAAGAGGCGAGATGGTCGGGAAACGGGTAGGTAACAAAAAAAAAAAAAAGAAACTGAGACGTCGTTCTTTAAGCGACACCTAATCGAACATCATCCACGACTGAGAGACGTCACAGTGGGGAAAAGCGACACAACACCAGGCTTCTGCTCATTCAGCTCGCATTAATCCTAGCTTTTGTTAACTGTATCCGCCATTTTCACGCGCCCTTCCCCCACACAATTAGCCACTATGCTGCCTTACCTCAGCGTCAGGCCACAAAAAGAACCAACCTCCCTCCCCAAATCTAAATATAACGATAAATAAAATAACTTAAAAAAAGATTAAATAAAAGCGTCACAAACACGACATTTTATATTGTTACAAAAGAAATTAAAAACGAAACGAACACTTAAGATATAAATAAGAGTTCAATAACTATGATAAAACAACTCAACCAAATGTTTATTAATATTAAGTTATAGGATTATTTAATAAGGTCATTATTTTCGGCAGATTCGTTAGAAGAGAATAAATGCTAATGCTAACATTGTTAGCTAATCCTGTTTATCGTCGAGCGATTTTGAGGATAAATCTTACCAAAAGTTTGGAGGTTCTGGATAGCGGACATACGACACGGTTCCTTTTCCTTTCGGATGATAACGGGAGGCTCGGCCCGGTGTTTTAATGCGGGTTTCGTGCTGGTTATTTCGCTGATGGCGAGGTGTCTCTGCGTGTCTGTTCTTCAACCGGTGGCGCTTCAGCAGCTGAAACAAAATGGCGCCGCGTCTCTTCTTTATACAGGGAGGAAAACAGCGACATGGCCCCGCCCACATTCACTGCCAAGTCACGCCCTTCGGTCAGTGATACCGTGACGTCATTAGACTTGATCAGCGTATATTATGCAATGTGTTGACGTAGAATTTCCCAAAAATTCCACAGCACTCCTGATTACAGGAACATTTAATCATTCCGAGTAGTTTTATTAGGTCTCAGGCACCACACCCTGATCATTTATTATATCGTTTATTCTTTACTCTATATTTACTGATCCTCTCATTATATTATAGACTTTAATACTGAATTTTCTACATGAAAAATAAGAAAGATTAATAAAATATATGATCATTAAAGTAATTATTGATAATTAAAGTAAAACTGGAAACAGCTGATAATTAAAAGAATAATTAACTGAGGTCAAGGTCAAACGTTTTCAGGCCACACAGTGCCTAGTTCCCAGTTCATTGTTAATGATGTGTCTTTAGAAGTAACCATGATATTATCTAACAAAGATATGTGTGAAGTTACTCATGACCTGCTGAACTGCACATCTCTCTCTCTCTCTCTCTCTCTCTCTCTCTCTCTCTCTCTCTCTCTCTCTCTCACTGCCCGTGCTGATGCTCTACTTGTGATTGGAGCCTGAGAATCACTGGCTGCTGCTGCTGATGGCCCTTTTGCAGATGAACCACATAAAAACCATCAATAGGACTATGGATGTTCTTGCTTTTCCAGACTCATCATGACTCATTCATTATTCAGTGGATAACTTAACTTGGATACAATAAACTTTAAATGAAAATTTCTAATGAAATAAAAAGTGGTCCTGATACTGAAGATCATTTCGAGCTAGAGTCACTAGAACACTAGAGTTTTTAGTACACAGTTATGGAAGTGTAATGATTTATAATCACACTATCTGGTGTCCCCCATATGAGGATGGTTCCTTTTAGGGTCTGGTTCCTCTCAAGGTTTCTTCCTCATGTCATCTCAGGGAGTTTCTCCTCACCACCATCACCACTGTTCTGCTCATTAGGGATAAATCTAAGTGTAAGGACATGTGTGAGATCTTTACATCAATTAAATCAGATGTGCAATATGTGTGTTTTTGTGTGTTTTTATATTAAATTGTTAAGTGGTACCAGTGTGTGTATTGCTCAGTATGATTCTGTTGAACTTGACATTTATTCTACCTTTCCTGATGACAGTTGGCAATTTAAAGGCTGTGTCCAAAACACAAAACTGAACACATCAGTGACACAAAAAACATCAGTTACAATTGTGTAGTACTTTTTAGTGTTCTGGTATGCGTTTTAGGACTTGGCCAACACCAACCATCAATCATATTGATATGTGAAAGGATTGTTGTATGGAAAATGAATCACTGGTCCAAAAGTTTAGTGAGCATAATCTTTTTCTGTGATGAACAATTTATCTTGAAACCTTACCTTTATTTTAATTCATTTCTTATTTTCAGGATGCCAGACTTATTTAAAATAATTGTGTATTTTCCCCTGGAGAATCACACAGATGAAAGCATTACTAAAGCAGTGAAATATATTTTATGAGGTTGGAGAATGTTGCACTGGTTGCACTGAATAAAGTACAGGACTACATTTCCCATCAGCCACCGCACCACTCCCGATCATGTCACATGACTGCATGCATCTGATAACGAGCACTAATTTACGTCATGTAATGTCTAGCACACTTGGTTGGTTGTTAGTTGTGGTTCATACTTTGTGCTATGTTTGTGTTGTTTTCTCGCCTCTCTGTTTCATTTTTATGATTCATAGTCTTTGTGTATCCGTATCACAGTGTCATGGTGTTTTTCCTAGTGAGGTTCGGTCCTTCCCAGGCTCACTCTCTTCTCTCTTTCATTATAATATTTAATTTCATTTAATTTAGAATCTTTGATGGCTGTAAACACAGATCAAAATACAAACACAGAGTCATATTTTATTTTGTTCCTCATTGAGTGTTTGTGTCAGTGTATTCTGATAGAAAATAAGCCCTGCCCCCTAGCTTGTGGCGATGTCACTCCATACGGTAACATAAGTCTGATGTCAGCCTACAGCTATTCACCAGATCACACGTACAGAAGAAAAGAGAGTTTAGTTTAAACTCAGACAGCTCACTGTACCAGCTCCTATCTGTCGGTGGATCACAAATTTTCTGACGGACAGGAGGCAGCAGGTGAGGCTGGGGAAAATCATATCCAGCACCCAGACAATCAGCACAGGTGCCCCCCAGGGATGAGTCCTCTCCCCTCTGCTCTTCTCCCTTTATACAAATTACTGCACGTCAGGAGACCCATCTGATAAACTTGTGAAATTTGCAGATGACATGACGGTCATTGGACTTATCAAATATGGTGATGAGTCAGCATATAGACAGGAAGTTTCACAACTGGTCCTTTGGTGCAATCAGAACAATCTGGAGCTGAACACGCTTAAAACTGTGGTGATGACAGTGGACTTCAGGAGAAGCCCCCCAAAACTGCCCCCCTCACCTTACTCAACAGCACTGTGTCTGCTGTGGAAACCTTCAGGTTCCTCGGGTCTACAATCTCCCAGGACCTGAAGTGGATGTCCAACATAGACACAATTGTCAAAAAGGTGCAGCAGAGGATGTACTTCCTGCGTCAGCCCCGGAGGTTCAACCTGCCTCAAGAGCTGTTGATACAGTTCTACTCTGCATTAATCCAGTCTGTTCTTTTCACATCCATCACAGACTGGTTTGGTTCGGCCACCAAAAAGGACAAGAACAGACTATAACGAACAGTCAGAACAGCTGAAAAAGTCATTGGTGCCGACCTGCCCTCCATTCAGAACTTATACAACTTCAGAGTTAAGAAAAAGGCAATCAGCATCACCGCAGATCCATCACACCTGGGACACAACCTGTTTCAACTTCTTTCCTCAGGCCATCACTCTGATGAACACTTAATCACTCGCACAGTGTCAGAGACAGTACTGTACAATAAAACT
>JAOVYU010000035.1:161114-188041 GCA_025674565.1 Synodontis membranacea
CATTTGCTATTAAAAGCTCTGCACAGGATGTGTGTGTGTGTGTGTGTGTGTGTGTGTGTGTGTGTGTGTGTGTGTGTTATTCCATTTTTAATCATCCTGTCTAGCACAATATAATAACTCCACAGGACACCGAACATACAGTAGACACATTAAATTCACAGGACAGATGTAGAAATATCTGACAGGATGAACTGTGCAGCATGATGCAAAAACTAAACAAAATATGCAGCTTGTCCTGTAACAGGTTAAAAGTCTGTGAATACACATACAGTGGAGAAAACAATGCTCTGCTTCAAAATCTGTACACATGCAAAACAGAGAGGGTGAGACTGGGTGAGATTCTGTGAAATTCGGTGAGATTGAGTGATGTGTACAGATCTCATTAAAAACAGGAGAAGATTTGAACCACTATAAGGTAGAAGTGTGTATGAAGACAGAACAAACTGTTGTTTTTATTATTAACTTTAAGAGAGAGTAAAAGAGCAGCAGGTGAGAGAACGACTGTTTATAGCAGCTATGACGTGAGACAGCACAGGAATGTGTTTCACCAAGATTCATAAAACACTTGAGGATGTGCTTTATCAACACCTGGGAGGTGGGAGGAAACTAGAGGACCTGGAGGAAACCCACATGGACACAGGGAGAATCTCTCTCCAATTGTGCATCCATTCCAATGATGGATAGATGGAGAGGGGTGCCAATACTTTGTGTAGTGTAACCAGTCCAGTCAGAAATTGTGCACCTATAAAGTGAGCTGTACAGAAGATAGAGGTGATAAAACAGTGAGTATCTCCACGATGTTTTCTCAGGAACTGGAATCTTTACCCTTCCTCGTGAACCTCCTGCCAGAATTGAATTATAAAGTGAAAAATAAAACAGTTTATTTGATTAAAGAGACCTAAAGACAGGAATTGACAGGAGTTGAATTCAGTGTTGGATCAGTTTTGGGTTTGTAAGCTCCATGATGGAGGAGATGATGGAGCTCTTCAGCCACTGGAGCATTACCTCAGCTGTGCACGAGCTCTAGTGAGGTTTAAATTAAACACAAAGGCAGATTTCATGGAGGTCGGATGGAGTGTTTACACAGTGACGCGGTAAAGCGAGTCCGCAGCTCAGCCTCCGGCCATCCGCCTCAGTATTGTTTTTCTCCACCTGTACTCTGCAGAGAAAAAACCCCGCCTCCTGCGTGTGCCACGTCACGAGCGGACAGCCGCGCTCTGATTGGCGATTTCAGCGCAAGCACAAAACACTAACCAATCCAAAATGTGTATGAGCACACGTCACCGGGTGAAAGGGCGGGATGTTCCTGGATACAGGTGTGGAAAAAAAGAAACCGACCAAGGCGCTCGAGAATCCATTGAAGCCTGCAGGAAGTGTGCTGAACAGGGCTGAGGAGGGGAAAAAAAGACGGGTCGTTGCTCGAGCGCTTTCACTGAAGCGGGATATAAAAATATGGCGAGGGAATAAGTTTATAATTCACGCGCGCAAATTAGTTGAGAACAGATTCTGCTGATCGGCTCGCCTGCTGTCGGGTAAGTCTGAGATTTATTTATTATTTTATTTAAAACAATGGTTTCCAGTCGGTGAGATAACGGCTCTCTCTCTCTCTCTCTCTCTCTCTCTCTCACACACTCACACACACACACCGCCTCGGAGCTTTGTGTTGATTCAAAGCTACAGCTAACTAACTAGTTAGCGCCGCTTAGCCAAGTTAGCCTAGCAGATTTATCTCACACTCCACTGATACTGAGAGCGGTGTCGGCCATGTTTATTAAAACATCCTGCTATTATTATTATTATTATTATTTTGTGCTTCTCCGGCAGCCGCGCTGTCTGTTTTTCCTCTCAGCATCGCGGGGGTGTTAGCCTGCTAGCTGTGTTAGCTGGAGTTAGCTGGTTAGCGCTATGCTAACTACACCCACAAAGCCAGCTGGCTAACTAGCTAGCTAACAGGGCGCGGGTCTGATATAATAAAAATGCAGATTTATCAGATTTCCTGCGCTATTAAAACGTCCGAGTGACAATTTAACTCCGCTAAACAATTTCTTTAATATATTTATATGTATTTTGTACAATTCTTCTGGCTAAGCTAATTTAGCAGAGCCAGCTAATGTTTTTTTTTTCCCTCGGGCAAAAAGGAATCCGCGGGAAGTAGACCTCATCGAGGTGTTAATTCTTTATTATAGTGTAAAATAAATCGTGTACATCTACGTTTTTCACAGGTTGTGTAATTGAGTCAGTTTTGTACATTGTGTCAGGCGCAGATCGGCCTTTTGACGCCGCTCAGTTCGTTCAGGGGAAAAATGGGGGGAAAAATAAGACGGGTTCCGTCCCAATCCGCGCACTAGAGCACTAAATAGGATGTGAAGGTAGTGAGTCCCCAGTGGCGCGGGTCACCATGGAGACGGCAGGTAGTGTACTAGTCTGCCGTGCAGATGAGTGGGAGTGCACGCGCTTTGGGACGCGGCCGGCGCTCTGCTTTATATTCCAGTAGAAATGGTGCTGTTTGAGTAAATGTGAAGATGTGACAGACCAAGGTCACCCCCTTTTTTACTCTGGTATTTTTTTTATCCATCAGTTTTATCTTTAATAAGTTAACTTATTGTCAGCGTATATTCAGGTTGTTACAATCCCGTCACCTGACTTTGATATCAAAACCACAGCAAAAATTAAATCATCACAGCGCACAACCTGTCCTGATAATCACAGCATTGAGATTTACATCATTAGCAAGTTTTAAGTTTTGTTGGTAGTTTTATTTCAGCTTTTTTAAATGTACACAAGTTCTTTTGAAATTAAGAGTCAAAATTACAAACTTAAACATGTGTGAGATTTGTAAGTGTACTGAGTTGCCATGTTACACTTTATGCCTTTTGGTTCAACACTAGTATTCATTTAAGACTTTCTTAAAAAGACTGACTAGTCCTGAGGTAATAACTGGGTGTGTTATTTATTTTATCTAAAGTCTTCATTGGGTTATAGTTATGCAGAACGGTGATGGTAAAGTCTTGGCCTCACTTTAATATCAACGCCTCACCTGTATAAACGGCTCTAATCTGAGGCCGTTACATTCGTTTATTAGTATTACTGTGATATGATGGTGCACAGAGCTGCAGTATGCAAATTAATGGACTGGAGCTTTTATTTGCTCTCAGGTGTGAATGCGCTCTCTGAACTTAAGCATTCACAAATAATTAGGTATAACTGTAATATCAGAACTCAATGGAGTCCCAAACATCTCAGCTCTGGAACCATACTGAACTGATTTTTCAGAGGTAGAGGTATGAGTGTGTCCCAGAGAGATGGGCGGACGTCTGTCCGCTCCGTGTCTGGAACAGGCCATTACACGGGCAGGAGGGAAAGAAGGAAACTAAACGGGCAAAGTATGCAGTTAAAATGCTCTCATAATAAATATGTATTGTTAGAGCATGAATTTTGCAGGAATTCCTGAAAGAAGAGAGAGCATTCTTTGGGTTGATGTTTCCATAAACATTTGCAGGCTCTGTGAAATCCTGATTTTATTATTTACAGTGTCCGGTGATGTCCTGAACTATGAAACAACTAGGAAACATAACTTGCATAAAATAATAAAAATAAACAAACCAAACATAAACTAGGATGAAATAGTGTGTGTGTGTATATATATATATATATACACCCCCATTCTAGCAGATTATACTATTTGGCCAGCAGTTGTGAATGATGTGTTTTTATTTTGACAAAGCATTATAATATGAATATTTCTGACTTTTTCTTTTTTTTAAGTTCCTGCTGTGATGCTACACACGTGTGGCCGGTAACCCGTTAAACACGCTGCAATATTCACTGCACAATATTCTCTTCACAGATCTTTCACAATACGGTCACTGCAGCGTAAGGACAGACATAAGGACCTCCTTTTCAGGTACACTGACCAATCTGCAATCAGACGCAAGCCACTTTCAGGGTTTTACCCTCTGTGTAAATATAAACATACTCAGAAATAAGGATCAGGCTGTTACGCCAGTATGAAAATAAAAATGTCGGCATGCGCCTAGTAGCTGGTAATGGAAAATTCACCACTGAATGAATTTATTAAAAACGTCCAGTGACCTAGAAATAAAGTGTGCTCACACACACACACACTTTCCCTCCCAGTTCCCACTACAGAGGACGGTGCAATGTAACGTGATCGTTTTGTGACTCTGGACCCATCTGGTGTTTGACTGTGTGTGTGTTTTAACACACTAAATGGAGCAAAAGAATCCAGATGGACGTGCAAAACACATGGAATGTGTGGCCTTACCATAATACCCTGTGTACATGATCACTCCGTTATTGTCTGCTGGAGTGCTCTGGTTCATGACTTTTTCTTAAAGCACACACCAGCAATAAACTTTGTCTACCTGCAAAGGTGAAGAATGAAAGAAAAAACATCTCTTGCAGTGCATTCACATCGTGTCAGGCTTCATGTGTAAATACGACGCGAGTTTGAATAACCATTAAATAAACTATGTTTTAGCATATTTACCATTAAAGATCTAAAATACAACAAGCAGGAAATCTACATCGTACAGTTTAGTTTGTTGTATTTCTGCTTCCGTTACACTCTTCAGATTTGAATATTTTAGAAATTTCTGATTTCTGAAAACCGGTACATATTAGTTCGACAAAGTGGTGAAAAATAACTAAATTCTGACATGATGTGAATGCATTAGAAGTTGGAATTAACTTTTGCTGAAATACCATTATTGTGTTTCCATGAGAAAAGCTGGTGGCTTAAATGAACCCAGATCTACACTGAGGCTCTGGCATGATGCGTAATGAAATACACTCGATATACTATTTCAACCACAGAAGGAAATATTTTAATATGTCTTTGAATCTATTGGAGAAAGGTAACTAATAAGAGTTATGCCCGAGTAAATGGTAGAAGAAGCCAAGTCCGTAGTTTTTTGCACAAGTCGCCTAAATTCTTATGCCATTGTGGTGGTCCAAATTGCCGCCCAGACCTCCAAAAGTTGGAATGTGGAATCTGATCCAATGTACAGCAGACACTGGCAGGCAGCCGACTGGAGTGGGTGTCAAGTGTCACTGTGCAGTTTGTAGCTCCTATCATACTCTGAATCCACACACTGAACAGACCTTAAAGTTTAGTATGGGGATAAAATAATTGTATCCCCGTAGAAGCTAGTGGAGGAGTTCCATCCAAAATATCCAGTTTCTTAACTAGAGCTTATCAGAAACTGTTTGGTAGACAGCCATTAAGTGCCTTTGTTTTTGGTGTCATTTATAGCTAGATGTTTTGCTATACTGTAGCTGATAATAGTTTAATCAGTGATGTCTTTAATCCTGTCATTAGCATTGCATTTTTCTGTTCGGTTCAGAATTCACCAGATATTCTCAGGCTAGACAGATGATTAACTGCAAAGTGAAATATATTTCAAATCTGAAGATTAAATATCACAGATTAGTGGCTTCATCACATGTTCAGCATCATTTCTGCATGTTAAAAATTTCAGCACATTTAAAAAAATTAAAAAAAAATCATTAAAATGTAACAAAAAACTTTTTTTTATATTTTTTAAAAAGTGTTTTTTTAAAGTAGCTTTCTTAGACCTCTGCTCTTAGGTGTGGGTAAATTCCTTAGAATTTTTTTATGTCTCTTTTTTTCTTTTGTGTCTTCATAGTCTCCCCCCATCTGGTGCCCCGTATCTGTCCAGACGCTCTCTGAACTGCCGGGATCCGAGTGGATTTGAAAGGCTGACTGGAGCGAAAAATCTGCCTCCCAGGTAAAATGGCTGATACCACAGAAGCAGAGAGCTGAGCATCACACATTGCCCCCCCTTTCTTCTATGTTCGAGGATCATTTTATGTGGACATTTTCCCCTTCCATTTCAATTTTTTCATCATGGCTATGCATGATATGAATCGTGCCAAGGGTTTTCCTTGCAAAGAATGCGACATGATATGCCCAAGTACACCTAGCCTTCTGGAGCATATGAAAGCCCACTATCACCAAGAAGCGATTGGCAGATTTGAATGTGAACAGTGTGGACAAATTTTCAAGCATGCCAGTAGCTTGGCGTCGCACAAAAAGTCCCACGAGCTGGGTTCATTCCAGTGCCCAGTATGTACCAGAACACTACCCAATGCAATAGCCCTGAAGAACCACCTCCGCATTCACACTCTGTCTCCTACTGGACAAAATGAAGAGGAGAATGAGGATGGTGTTGATGAAGATAGGGATTATGGCTTAGCACAAGATCTTTCTGACACAGGTTACCGGGGCCACCTGAACAGCAGCGGCAGCATGATGGCGGGCCACGACCATGACAAGCAGAAGTCTCCGGGGACCGAAGATGCTTGGGACAGACCGTTCAAGTGTGACCAGTGTGACAGGACCTACCGGCACCACGGCAGCTTGGTGAACCACAAGAAGTCCCATCAGGAAGGCACTTACAAGTGTACAGTCTGTTACAAGCAGTTCAGCAATCTGGCAGCGCTCGGGGCCCATGAGCGCACCCATTCCAAGTTCAAGCCTCCTGGGATATCCATGGGAAGCCTCGTACCTGAGGTGTCATCTGAACATCGCCCCCCTGCCCCCCAAAACGACGACATGGCAGCCTGCTTTTGCCACCTGTGCCAGGTTTCTTTACCTAATAAGAGTGACTTTCAGGAGCACGTCCTGTTGCATAATGCTGCATCGTCGTCGTTGGGGTTAACACGTAGTTTCACAGGGATAGTGCCACACAATCTCAGCACTGTCCGTTCCCCAGCTGTCAATCCGTACACCCCAGCTCTTGGCGACCCTCTTCCACTTCCCCCTTTACCTGACAAGCGTTATGATCAGATGCTAGGTCCTCCTGTCAACAATCCCATTTATACATGTGCATACTGTGGGTCTGGGCATTCCGATGTGGAAAGTCTCAAACTGCACTACTTGACCCATGAATCTCACCCCCCAACACATGCCCAAGTGGGACCCTCTATCCTTAGTTCAGATGGCCTGGGCTCCCAGCCATCTGTGTCCTCGCCCAGTGGTGAATCCAGATCCCAGCAGCAGTCCTCATCTATAGATGACGCAGACCGCAGGTTCAAGTGTCAAGAGTGTGGAAAAAGCTATCGGCATGCAGGGAGTCTTGTTAATCACAAGCGCTGTCATCAAACAGGGCAGTACCAGTGCACCATTTGTTGTAAGGAGTATCCTCACCTTGCAGCACTTCACAGCCACCTCCGCAGTCACAAATCCCGTCCAAACTCTCAGGGTATGAGCTCAGAAGGTGACTGGCTGTCTTCCGAGCCCATGACAGGCCTAGATTCCCAACAAGGCTTTGTGCATTCTCAGGATCAGGAGAATGGCACAACGACTCCCATCTCACTTTCTGGCAATCTCGGCGATGCTGCCCATTTCGTTCCGGACAGTGGCCATAGCAGCGGCCTTGATTCACTGGAGTTCCATGACCGGTTTGATGGCTCACTGGCACAGGGCACCTCTGGCCATCCGCAGAACAGTCGCCAATCAGACCGAAACATGTGTGCTGAACAGGGAAGTATGTCTAATGGCTACATGGGAAACATCGGCTTCCACAGTTCAAGTGGTTCTTCTTTGCCAACAAGCAGCTCCAGCCTCAAAGAAGGCAGCCGCCAGCGACGAGGACAGCAGCAGTATGGAGGAAGTCAG
The DNA here is from genome assembly GCA_025674565.1 of Synodontis membranacea. Classification (NCBI taxonomy): domain Eukaryota; kingdom Metazoa; phylum Chordata; class Actinopteri; order Siluriformes; family Mochokidae; genus Synodontis; species Synodontis membranacea. The sequence continues at coordinate 168,778 of JAOVYU010000035.1, forward strand.
GGAGGCCAGTCTAAAAGAATCGAAGACAAAGATGATTGTGAAGTTTACCAGTGCACAGTCTGTGGGAACCATTACGCAAGTCTTCGGGCCCTTCGTAGCCACTTACGTAGCCATGGCTTGAACCAAGGTGCCGGACCTTCTTCCTCCCTTTCACCTGTAGGTGAGCAACAGTGGAGGAGGCGGCAAGAGGGTAGTCAAGCCAGCCTGCTGGTTTGTAGTATATGTGGCCAGACTTTCAGTAAAAAACACGACCTTCTTAATCACCAGTTGGTCCATGGAGCTCGACCAGGTGGCTCTGGACAGGGCTTGGGGGGCGGCAGCTCTAGTGCTAATGGCAAAATGGATGGAAGGAACCACATTTGCGTTGACTGTGGCATGTTCTTTGCAGATCGCCATCACCTGATCACTCACCTGTGCCCAGGCAAGGGGAGAGGCGGAGTGCTGAGCAAAGACTTGAACGGAGCTAAAGGGATGAGTGGTGGTGCTGGGACCAGCAGCAGCGCTGTGGGCCACCGGCAAATGTCCAGCTCGGACGATCGGCCACATAGGTGCGACCAGTGCGGGAGAGGTTACAGACATCCATGCTCGCTTCTGAACCACAAGAAATCGCACAAGACTGGGGTCTTCCGCTGCCTTGTCTGCCAAAAACGCTACTACAACCAGCTGGCCCTCAAGAACCACCAGAGGACTCATTTTGACTTAAAGAGGTTAGCCAGCATTGCATGTGCCCTATTATACTCTAACTGTGTAGATCTCTTTGCATACTTTGACTGTGTATGTACTGAGTTCCCCACTCGTGATTATCCAGGTCATCACTGAAACAAAAAACAAATACAATTTGACTCCAATTGTGAATGTTAAAGAAATGTGTACAACCCATTCCATTAAAAAAGTTGAGGGCAACACTCATTTGCTCTCTTTCTCTTTCTCACATACATGCACGCACACAAACACACACTATATGTATTGCACCACATCTGTCCCATTTGATCTTTTGTGTAGTCATCATTGTATTTTTAAGATATCCATGCTGTGTGCTGCATTGATTTCATTATTGTTTTCTTTTTATGCTGTGTCTTTATGCATGGCTCTCCTCTCACCATTTCTGGTTTTTGTGTTTTTTCCTTTCTGTGTGTTGCAGGCACAAGTGCGAGGAGTGTGGTAAAGCCTTCAAGATCCAAAAGCAGTTGATCAACCATCTTCGTCTGCACGAAGAGCACCGAGCCAAAACAGGAGGTCGAGATCACCGCGTCCAAAGCATGAACCAGCATAACGGGTCACGTTACGAGGGGGGACCTTCTCAGATGCAGCCTATGAGAATGGGGGACCCCAAAATGCAGAACCCTTCCCAAATGATGCCCAATTATGGCCAGCCACAAGGATTTAAGAAGCCGTATGCTGGTGCAAGGGCCCAGCAAGTGGATGATGGCAGTGGCCGGCGCCCCTTTGCCTGTGATCAATGCGGCCGCACCTACCGTCACGCTGGCAGTCTGGCCAATCACAAGAATCTGCACAAGATCGGCGAGTACCATTGCAATGTTTGCAACTCCACCTACCCCAACCGTCTGGCTATGAAGAATCACTTGCGTATGCATTTTGCTCTCAAGAAATTCGCATGCCAAGACTGTGGACGCGGGTTTAGAAGCCAGAGGCAGCTCGAAACTCACACTAGCAACCAGCTTTGCAAAGACCTTCCTGGTCCAAGTATGCAGCCGCCAATGGCACCTCCTCCAAGCTATGAGTGCAACGGATGCTCTGAATGTTTTCGATCCTCTTCCGACCTTGCTTCACATAACTGCAGTGCCCAACTTCCTTCCTCCTCAGCGTCCCTCAACATGGACCCCGGGGACCTGGGATCTCCAGAACGTGAGGAGCGACCTTTTTCCTGTGACCTCTGTGGCTGCTCATACAAGCATGCCAGCAGCCTTCTGAACCACAAGAACACGCACAAGACAGGCAACTTCAGCTGCGCTTACTGTGACAAGCCCTACACCAACTACATGGCGCTGCGCAACCACATGCGTATCCACACGCAGAAGAAGAGGCACATCTGCACCACCTGTGGGAAAGCCTTCCGACTGGCTCGATTCCTGCGCAACCATCAGAGGGTCCACGAGGAAGGACACGCCCGATTCGGATGCCCCACCTGCGGGAAGAGCTTCCAGGGGCGCTCTGGGCTCGCCAGGCACCGCTGCGGGGACAACCAGGTAGGCAACGAGTACAGGAGGAAGGACACTTCAAGCACTTCGAGAGAAGGGGCAGAAGAGTGCCGGTTCACGTGAGTTTTTACGTCTAGTTGTTCGTTGATTTCTGAAGTGAACTTAGTAAAGATCACACGGGTCTCTACGTGTCTATTACAGGTATATGATCTCCAATCCGGCTTCCTCGGGACCATTCGCGTGCCGGAATTCGGATTTTTCTGAAGTTTGGACAGTATGATTAGTGGAGACCAGATAAGTTACCCCACCAACCCTTTACTTTCAGTTAGTATAACGATCTAGTGTATTAGGCTGCCATGATATTGATCTGTGTACTGAATAATTAGATGTTTCTTTGTCTTGTGTTACAGTAAAGATTTCCTTACTGCTGTTTATTTATATAATTTCAAAACAATGTTTGCACTGTTCTTTCTTAAGTGACTAGCTCGCTAACTGTGGGAGCTAAAACAATTTTAACAGAATCTGTCTCCCCCGAGACATGACTCATTATAATTAATGTGGTGGTCCCAATCAGCCTCTCGGTGACTAGCAGACCCAGTCATGGGACATTGATTGTTATACATGTGGTGTTTCATGAACCATTATATTTCTTTCTGGAAGTCTGTGTCATAAATACACCTACTAACGCATGATTCACTAACACAAAAATGCTAAAAAAGTAAATTCTCTTTGCAGATTGTCATGATCAAGTTTTATGTCTTATTGGCTACATGAAGAATTTATATTGATTATTTAATTGTGAAGGGACTGCCTTAAAAAAAAAACAATATCAGAATGTGTATTATAAATTAGCTTAGCAATTAAAACCAAATTTTGTTATCGTCAAGGTTGGGACATTTTTTATGTATTTGGCAGCTGGATTAAAGATCATATACCTGTACATACATAAGTCAGCCTTGTCAGGTTATTTTACATACAGATTTTTTTAGACAACTGATAAAATAAACCTTTAAAAGTCAAGAGCAGGAGATTTATGGTTTTCTCTTCTTTTCTCTACAGATGTGAGCAGTGCGGCCGTTCATACCGTTACGCCAGCTCTCTGCTGAACCACAAAAACACACACACTGTCGGCATCTATACCTGTGCTGTGTGCTTCAAGACCTACCCCAACCTGCTCGCTCTGAAAAATCACCGTCGGATCCATTCCGAGTTGCGGCGGCACCGCTGCGCTGAATGTGGCAAGGCATTCCGCGTCTTCTCTCAGCTTCAGAACCACCGCCGGCTCCACCAGAAAGACCACGAATTCACGTGCATACAGTGCCAGCGCACATTCCCAAGTCAGACCAGCTTCCGATTGCACCTGCGGATGCATCACGGACGATCCCAGAAATCCTCACACTACTCCCACCAGCAGAATCCGGAAGGTTCCTCTGGCGGCAGTTCTGACCTTGGATGGAGTTCTGGGCTTGACCTGACCCTGATGCAGGCCTGCCACCAGAACCCACCTCAGCGCAGCCGCAGCGACACAAGCCACAAGCCGCACGTTTGCGATCAGTGCGGGCGTGGATACCGCCACGCCAGCTCCCTGCTCAACCACAAAAACAGCCACAAGGCTGGCACCTACTACTGCAGCCCTTGTCAGAAAGAATTCTCCAACTTGATGGCATACAAAAACCACCGTCGCATACACACAGAGCCCAAGCGGTATCAGTGCTCCGACTGCGGGAAAGCGTTCCGTGTTTCAACGCAGCTCGTGTGCCACCGTCGCATCCACACCAAGGAAAAACCTTTCTCATGCCAGCAGTGCGACAAACGATTCTCCAGCAAGTCAAACCTGCGCCATCACCAAAAAGTCCACTGGTCTCATAACAGCAGCGCCCCTGTGGGCACGTCAAATTTCCTGGCGATGCCATCTGGACCTTTTATATAATATGATATATACCCGGGGAGCAGGAACTTGTTAGTGGAGAATAGTGACGAGGTTTCTGGAGGTGCCAAAAAAAGTCATTTCTAGATGCTGTAGCTGGGGGGCGGGGGTGGGGGTCGTTTTTTATTTTTCAGATGAGCGGGTTGTTTAGGTTTTAGAACTGATTCAACCGGATTTACAGTCATGAACCTGAAATATTCACTCCAGGTCTTTACAGCAGGAGTAGGCATGTGCCGATCGATATTAATCATGATTTTTATTTTCAGTGTTTTACAGCAGCAGTACAGGAAATTTAATATACGCAAGAGCCACCTTACACCAAAAGCCAAAATATTTTGGCCCCAGTCTTGGATTTGGTCGAAGGGTTATATTGTGCGCATCAAATGTTTTATTTTTTAATGATTATTTTTTTGGCTGATTTGGATCTATTGGTTCCAAACGGGAACATGGAAATATCATTAATAACACATCATCGGCATATGCCTAACACCGAGCGTAAAAAGTTTGCAGTGATGCTATGCCAATAAAAAAACACCACCATATTAAAATCCAGAACAGCTTCATAGATCACAGGTTATAGGTCAGATCTGTTTTTGATGACATCACAGTGTGATTAATCATCCTGATTTAAGTATACATAAAGAAGTGAAGTTTTGACATTTGTATTCATTTAAGTTGCACCTTCATCCTCTGACAGGTCACCAATGATTCTGTATAACAAAAAAAATTTCACTCACACTCAACTTCTGGTGAAACAAACACGTGTAAAATACGCATTGTAAGATTGATGTATGTGTAGGTTTTAGATCTGACCGCATTATAGGTCATATTTGAAAACTGACTGCAGTCGCCATGTTGTGTAGAACTCTCAAGGGTGTTTGTTTTCAGTTGTCCCTTCTGATGTTCTAATTTTTTTCTAACTTGTGTGTGACGACGAGCTTCAAACCTTATAATTAATTATTATTAAATATTATCATCATTCTGCAGACGGAATTGCGGTTTGCTTTCTGTTGCGCGTTGTAATTTTAAAGAACCCTTGTTTAAAAAAAAGAAAAAGCAGCGCCTGATTAGCTAGTGTATAGAAAATGATAGGTTGTGCTTTTTTTTTTTTTTTTTTTTTTTTGGGAAAAAATTTAAAAAAAAAAAAAAGGCAAAAAAAGAAAACATAAAGCAAAATGTGTATATTGATAGGCTTGTACTGGCATTTTGGTTTTACCTTGTATTGTATTGTACTTCGCACTGTATTATTTACAGGAACACTTTTTTATAAAAACATCACTGTAGTATGCGTTTTTATTTATATTAACCCCCTATAATACTAGTTTTTAGTAAATTTCCCTCCTCCACACATTTATTTTTTTATTTTTTATTTTCAGTATGCGACCCGACTTGAAGTCGGATGCCGGGACTCCTAAAGAACATTTGCTAATCGCAGTTCTCTCCTGGGATATATGCTTTTAATGCGATTGGGCTGTGTTTCAAATCACCCCTTACTCTTGTACAGTAGACGGGGAGCTGTAATAATGTGTGTTTCTCCCGACTGAGTGTCACTGTATCGTTACTCCGTCCTTGTGACAGTCGTTTCCCCTGAGAAAAAAAAACATGGATGTGCCTCTGTTTCACACTTTTAAGGGATATTTTTGTGAACATTACAATCACTTGGGCAATCTTTTTTTTTTTTTTTTTTCTTTCCTTTTTTTTTGGTATCCCTTGTATTTATTAGTATCTTTTTTTTTATTATTTAAATGCATTTCATCCTTTATTACCAGGAAGCACTGGTATTACCAAGTCCATTATGTAAAAGAGCACAGTTAAAATTGTTTGTGTATATACGTACATGTTCCTATAACCTGGAATTAGGTGAGGAAGGAAAAAAAAAACCTGAACTATATAACAAACCTAGGTGAATTGATTTGGGAAAGATTGACGAATATTAGATTTCCATTTTGTGTTTAACCTTTCTTTTTGTTTTCCCTCTTTTCATGCGTTATATATATGTACTGCTGACTATACACTTTTTTTAAACTACATTTTGATAATTCATTTCCTAACAGAAAACTCGTTTGGATTATAACCTTAACGCTCTCAAGTAATGAAAATAAATAGCTGAAAACAATGATTTGCTGCATTTGTGTGTGATCATAACCCAAAACATTTGGCTCCCATTTATATATAGATCACATCTTAAAGGTGCTTGAGTGTAGCTTTTTAGACTTTTTTTTTTCTTTTTTCCTTCTTCCTATTCTTTTTTTAAAAATAATTTTTAATAAATGTTCTTAGTCTGGGCCTGATCCAACTTCTCCTACAATGCTCATCCACAAGTACACTAGACAACATGGAGTAATAAAAAAATCCTGAAACACACTGATGTTCTTCCCTCTGGAATTTTAGTTGCTCTGCCAAAGTAGGAGGAGCTGGATCAGGGCCCACTCCTGGACTTCTGGTTTTGAAGCAAAAGGGGTACTTCCACCAACTTCCTTATTGTTTTCCTTATCTTTAATAATTACAGTTTGCTATTGTTTATATTGACTACAAAACATGGCTGTTGCCCATCAGCCTTATCCACAGTTTCATAAAGTAAAACCTTTTCCAACTGTGTAAAACGATCTCATCACAAAGCAGATTTACAGAAATCTGGATGTAGGTTTAGATTCTTCATGAAGTGTACTCTGTTTTGTCAGAATTAAGTAGGAAGAAGTCTGTCACCTGGCCTTGTGAAAACATATAGCTGTCTTCAGCATAGCAGCGGAAGCTGACACCATGTTTATGAATATTTGTACACAGATGTGGTGTGTGTATATGTGTGGAGAGAGAAAGGGGAAAAGCCTTGTGGAACATCAAACCATGGTATAAATGAAGTCAATTAAAGGTCCACTATGAAGGATTTATGTGATTGCAACCCCCTGAATGCTTCTCCTATACCCCTCCCTTTCCACGCATATATTAGAGCATACAGTGGCCATCAGGTGCCATACTTGCATATTTCCAAGCACTCACATTCACACTCCATTACTCTCCATTACTTTTTCCATGCAAAATAATAAATATGAGCCTATACTTTTCAAAATATGGGTTTTTAGACTTGTTAGCCAGCACCAGCAAACACTGCTCTTCCTTGCCCTCCTTTTGGGTTCATGCTGACATGCAGAAGGTGTTCACTTGAGGTTTGTCCCTTCTGGTCTGCAGTAGTGGCGTGACGTGGTGACTCCATGGAAGAAGTCCTCCTCCCTATGCAGATATAAATTGCTCATTCTAAGCTTACAAAAGCAGTGATTTGTAGTTACAGGTTATTATACACCAATGAAGACGTACTAATGATGAATACGATATTGTATTTCTGCTAATTGATCCCCATAAATCTTATGTAGTAAACCTCTTTTGCCTGAGCCAGGAAAGAACTGATCTAGTATGATCAAAGGCCAGAATCTGGTCATTTACTACATTAATCAGCGCTGTCTCTGTATTGTGATGAGGCCTAAATCCTGACTGATAGATGAATGTTATTTTTGTGCAAGTATGAGATTCATCATTCTACTGATGTGGTTATATGATTATGATTATTAGAGTGTGTTGACGTATTACGTATTGTGTAGCAAAAAGTTACCTGATTGAGTTCTGTGGAGACAGAGTAAATCAATGAAAGTTCATAAATTTGGGAGGTTTCAGTAAAACTATTCAGTGGCTGACCTGACTGAATACTTGCTGTGGAAGGACGGGAAAGTACAGATTATTTGAGATTAAGGGTGTGCCTCCATAATGAGTGCATCCTGTTATATTCTTACAGACCCCTACTGGTTCTATAGACACAAGTGCAACTCTTAGAAGGTAAAATATTGAAGTCTCCAAAAATTACCGCTTTTAACACAGCTTGTCTTGAGGAATTTTGCAAGTTCCTGTATAAGTTCAGAAAATACAGTATTTGTGGTCTATAAACACTAATTACTGACAGTGTTATAGTAGACTTCCTTTTTGTAAATACATAACTGTACTAAAACTGGGGTACTAATATATGCTATTTAACCACATTTTAAAATTCATTCCTGTGTCTTGGAAGTTTTTGTATCATTAGAATACAGCTAATTATAGACGTGATGATTAGCTATAACATTGGAACCACCTGCCTAACATTGCACAGGTCCCCCTTGTGCCACCAAAACTGCTCTGACCCATAAAGGCACAGACTCCACAAGACCTCTAAGGTGTGCTGTTGTGCTGCTGGCACCAAGATGTTAGCAGCAGATCCTGTAAGTTCTGTAAGTTTGAGGTGGGCCTCCATGGATCAGACTTGATTGTCCAGTACAGTCCACAGGGAAATCTCAGGTCATGTTCCTCAAACCATTCCTGAAGTTTTGCAGTGTGGCAGGGCACATTATCCTGCTGAAAGAGGCCAATCTCATTAGGGAATACCGTTCCCTTGAAGGATTGTACTTGGTTTTCAATAATGTTTAAGTAGGTGGTACATGTCAAAGTAATATCTATGTGAATGCCAGGACCCAAGGTTTCCCAGCAGAACATTGCCCAAAACATCACACTGCCTTCACCAGGCTTTCCATCTTCACACAGAGCATCCTGATGCTATGTGTTCCCAAGGTAAGCGATGCATACGCACCCAGCCATCTACATGATGTAGAAGAAAATGTGATTCATCAGACCAGGCCACTTTCTTCCATTACTCTGGGGTCCAGTTCTGATGCTCATGTGCCCATTGGAGCTTTCGGTGGTGGACAGGGGTCAGCATGGGCACCCTGACTGGTCTGCGGCTATGCAGCTCCATAGGCAACAAACTGTGATGCACTGTGTATTCTGGCACCTTTCTATCAAAAAAAAAAAAAATAATGTCTTCAGCAGTTTTTGATACAGTTACTCATTTGTGTAATCACTCCAGACTTGCAAGCTTTCTCTCCCCATGTGCATCAGTGAGTAAGTAGTAACCACTGCAGACCAGAAACACTCCAAAAGACCTGTTTTGGAGAAGCTCTGACCCAGTCGGCTAGCATTACAGTTTGGCTCTTGTCAAAATACTCAGATCCTTACGCTCACCCATTTTTCCTGCTTCCAACACATCAACTGACTGTTCACTTGCTGCTTTATACTGTATATCCTACCCACCTCACCTGTCAGTGGTTTTCATGTTATGGCTGATTGGTGTACAATGCAGTTGCACCAGTTGCTTGCTTTGCTTCTTAGTGATTCTTAATGATGTAAGACAATTTTATGATATTGGGTTCTTGTAACTTTTGGATACTTTTATAACCCATACAGTGGAACCTCTGGTCACGACCATGATCCTTTCCAGAACTCTGGTCATGACCCGATTTGGTTGCAATTCGAATGTAATTTCCCCATAGGGTTGTATGTAAATGTGATTAATCCATTCCAGACCATAACTCTGAGAAAACCTTGAGCAACAGGGAAAACTAACACTGCCGGAGTTTGTGCTAGACCGCTTGCTGTAAACACTTTTTTAATGTAGAGTTTTAAGCACAGGGAAAAAATGTACACTTGAAAAATCCTTAATTTATACAGAAAATAACCCTAAACAACCAAGAAAACTAAACTTGCATGAGTCGAGTTCTGTGGTGAAGGCAGTGAGGAGTAAGCTGGGTGGAGAGGAGCTTACAGTTTTGAGGGAGAGTCCGAGAGGCCTCTGGTGTTTTTAGCCGTTTAGATGGTGGAACAGACTTCACGAAACAGCGGTCTAATGTGACTTGCCTTTTCCTGCGCATTACAACTATTCGGAAATCCGAGACTTTGCCAGTGTTTTTGTTCGCCACCTGAGCGTGTGGTCGTGAACCGATGCGAAGTTTTGGCCAACTTTTTGCTCGTAACCCGATTTGTACATATTCAGATGTGTTCGTGACCAGAGGTTCTACTGTATTATGTAGCCATATAAAGGTAACAAAAGTACACTAAGAACAGCCTTTTTGGCACTGAAGCAAATATGACTGCAGTAGCCAAAGACTGTTGTTGAAAAATGGATGAGAGGAAGATTACAATTCTTATTTAAAGTCAATTGCAAGCAAACACAAATGATGAAACCAAAACCAGTACTTGAGTTGTTATTCTATACAGGGCATCGATTGACCAAGTGATATTTGGAGCAGTTGCAGAAAGCTGTGAGGTCCCAGAACCCAAAATGCAGTTTTCAAAACACTTAGGCTTCATAGTACAAACTGAAACCACCAGAATATCCTTGTTCAAAACATCTTTTTCATTTGAAGTATACCACCAACTTCAAGCTCATATTTCATTTAAATTCTTCTTTCTATTCCTCTGATTATCTTTAATTCATGGTGCCTAATTCCACTTTTCACTTCAATCTCTTCTTTCTAGTTCCCCAGTTTTTGCAGCACTAACCACACAGACTTCGTTTCAAGAATATATATATCTATATATAAGACATTTCTTTTTTCCTTACTGGGAGGCATCTGTCTTTACAATCTGCCTCTTTGCAGTGGGATCACCCAAGGGCATGCTCTGACAGAGGAAACGTGCACTGGACCTGTGCCTCAGGGTGTGTGAATGTGCACAGGCTGAATATTTCTCCAAAAAATCTGAGTTGCAAGGTGTTTAACTACTGAATTTAACACCCTACCAGACACAGAAAACCTGTATATGGGTGATGTTTGGCCACCCACAGGTTTCCTGACTGCTTCTACAAAACCTGCACAGCCTGAGATTGGGACAGATGTCTTCTCATGAGCCTCCTCATGTGAGGTCACAAGCTCCGTCCCCTGCTGTTGGGACAGTTTCCTTGTACAGATAAAGGAGAAGAGACCCTGGCGCTGACATTGCAGGAGCTCGAGAGTCTCAGACACTCACACTCTTTCTGAACAGCCCGGAGGTTTAGAGCTAATCTAAAGCGAAGGATTCAAAACTGCTTCTTCACTGCTGCTGATTTTGAAGTTGAAGAACCGTCTGTTGAAATGGATTATGATTCCTTCAGATAGCTGTGATGGATTGGTGACCTGCCCAGGATGACCCTGCCTCTCATCCAGAGTCATCTGGGATTTGCTCCAGCTTCTCGCAACCCTGATGGATAAGTGCTTTAGACAATGGATGGCTCGATTCCTTCAGATCTATGGTCCTAAAAATCACATTAAACATGATAGATGGAATACAGATCTGGAATGGTGTGGAGTCAACCACCTTTTGTTCCTCCAGTAGTTATTTCTGCTGTCAGCATGACCCCTGGTTTGTGCTTGGTAGTTTGATCATTTCTTGTGTTCACGCCATCATTCACTGGTTTACTCATTTCAAGCTTCCTTATTTTCCACTGGTTCTCCAGTTTTCTTGTTTCAAATTCCTTTTTGGTTTGTAGTTTTGTTTGACCCCTTTCAGGTTATCTTCTCTGCTGCTACTTTCTAGTTTCTACTCAGTTTACAATTACTCAATTACTAAATGTTATTTTTTTCTTTTAATTCTCTGATGGGGCTAAATAAACACACACGCAGCAGTCACTACACTGAACAATGCTTTTCTTTATTCATTTTCTGTTTCATTTCATAATGTCTGTTGGACGGGGGTTCTCTTTTTTCAATGCTTTTTTTTTTTCAAACTTAAATTTTTGACACTTATAAAAGACAGCATCTGCATAGAGTCGTCGTCTTAAAGATCAATGAAGAGAGGGGGAGGGGAGAAGATGCGGGCACAGGTGTCAAAGGTCAAAGAGGGTATACTGGCACGTCACACTAACTAAACAGAACAGCAAACAGTAGTACAAGAGAGAGAGAGAATGCGAGAAAGAGAGTGAGAGAGAGCAAGGGAAATATAGCATGTTTCTGTCTTTTCTTTTTATACAATACATTACACACACATACACACACAGGGAAAAAAAAGGACACAACGTGGTGATTCCCGCCAAAGTTGCAATTTGTTAATTGTCCTCCTTATCTGAATTTGAATTCATTCTTTCCGCCCAATTATTGTTTTCCGTCTCATCCTTTGAGGTGGAAAAAAAATTGCAGGTGGGTCTGTAGTGTTTCACTTGTTAACGTTCAGATCACTAGTTCACTGGCCTTCATTCTTTTGTACGTGATTTAGAAAGCCCTTTAATGAGTATTGCACAGATTTATGTTGAATTATACGCCTAAGGTTAGACTGCGGTGGATTTATTACTGCGTTGTGTTTTATTATACTAAGGAATATGATTATACGGCTAATAAATTATCCCTCAGTCAGAGCGAAGGTTCTTCCGGCCAAAGGAATGATGAGAAAACTGTCTCGGGACACCGGCCTTACAGCCTTTACAAATGAAACTGACTTCTCATCCCCCTCTCAAAATATTTTACTTTAAAATCAAACATTGAGATATTTTACAGAACTTATTATCAGATGAGACTCAGAGTATTTTATTTCACTAAAATTGCCTACCTTGACACACTTTTAATTCACTAAATTAGCATTTATTTATCTGAAGGTTTAGAGATAATCCGTGACCTTTGACCTGGGCTGCACTTTTGTTCCCACCTGTGTGAGAGAAATAGAGGAAGCACATTTTCTCAGAGTCTTTCGGAGAACTCTGAGCATATTGTTTTCAAACAAACTGCCTGATATAAATCTGTTTCAAATTTATCCAGAACATTTAAAATTTTAAAATAAAAGCTGCAGGCAGTCGGAGAGACAGAAAATCGGGGCGGAAAATAACAAATGTCAACTTTGACAGGAACTGCTGAGATTGTTTTTATACATAGACATGCAGGTCTTTTTTAATCTCTCTTTAAATTATTTACAATAATTACAGACACAAAGATCCAGTTCAGTTTGACTAAATTGCACGCATTCAATATTCAATGTGATTATTACTTTTACATTAACACAACTTCCTCAGATTTGTCACTCTCATCATTATCGATTATTGATATCAATATCATCATCATCATCATCCCCTCCCCCTTGCAAAACCTCACTGGATTTTATTTTATATTTTTTCTGATTATGAGATAAATGCGATATTATAAATATCCTCTGCACTCCTTCATAAACACCGGAGCACAGAAACACTGACCCCAAAGCAGAGTGGGGAAAAATCCACTGACACATCGACAATAAAAGAATTAAATAATAATAAAAAAATCATAATAGTGACTCAAAAGCAAGACTCGGATATAAAACAAAAGCCACATTTTCGAGGTCACTGAAAATCACAAAGCAAATATTTTTTTCATTTTTTTTTTTTTTTATGTTTTTCTGTAATTTCCCAACAACCTCAAACGAATTAGAGACTTAAACCATCTGTCAGTTACAAAAAAATGATTATTAAATAAATGCATAAATAAATAAATATATAAATATATTTATAAAGAGTGAGAAACCTTTCATCCAGGTCAGCGCCCACATTATTATTATTATTATTATTATTATTATTATTATTATTATTCTCATTGTAATATTTTATTACGTTTCCAGCAGAGAGAAAGTGGGATTAACATCACTATGGACCAAAAATAGAAAATATTTTGTTGTGATAAAACTGTAAAAGCGTAAAACCAGCTAACGAGCAAAATGGCTGAGTTCATTTGTAAATAAGCAGCTTAGCAACTTATCAAATTAGCATAACACTGGGTTTTATTACACACTCACACACAACACAGATAAATAAAGAGGCAAAGTGGAAGTAACTCAGTTTACAGAAACCGCCAAAACCACCAGCACCAGTGCCCTTACGACTGATTACAACTTCTGTGTGTGTGTGTGTGTGTGTAATAAAAACCCTCCATCACAGCCTAAAAGCTGAACTGTGTGATGGTGTGTGTTCTCAGACTGTAAAGTGCACACTCGATCGACAAATCATCATGCAAAAACCGACCAATCAGACGCTGCATGCCTTTTGACAAAGAGTAAAACTAAACAGCGACGACGACAATGCGCATATTGAACCCCGTATTGGTACGTGATCGGACACTCGACACACACAACTAAACCATGCTGCAGTGAGATATAACACACACCATATTACAGTAACACACACGCTAATATCATACACACCACAGAGCAGAGCGAGGGTCGCGTTTCGAGCGGAGGGACTCTGATGCTCTCCATGTGGATTGGAGCTTTTTACACACATCTGCTGATAATTTTCACATTTTATTACATTTGTTGTTCAACCTGATTGCTGCGTCCCAAAGTCCAGATGAAACACCACTGATTTAAAGTTTAGTTCCTGACTGTTTTTGAGGTTCCTTAGGGGCTACATGCTGTCACTGGGTCTTAGTGCCTTTACGTGAAATAGGGGGCGGGGCTTCACATACACACAGGACTTTCTGTTATTTGTCAAAAAATGCACCGCTATCATTGATATCAAAGAGAACAATGTGTTAATGGACATTACTTTCCATCATCTATTAAAAAAAGTACACCAGAGTTGAGCTTTTGCTGATGTTTACGTGAGTCAGCCAATCAGAGACAGTCTTTGGCAAAGGCTTTAGTCGTACATGTGGTTCTTTCTTTCTTTCTTTCTTTCTTTCTTTCTTTCCACTTTTCCTTTTCTCGTGGATACCAGTAAGTCCTCGAGTGTAGTGTTTGAACACTGAACACTTCTAATTGGTGGAAGAGTGCTCGTGTTTTACTTATAGAAGTTCCCTACGTAGGGCGCAGCTGAGAGTTTGGGATGCAGCCTGAAATCTGTCATTAGATTTAAAACAAAACAAAAAAAATGTAAAAGCTTTAAAATTTTAGGCTCCTTAGTAATGAAAGCAACAAATAACTAATAATCAGTAACAAAAAAAAAAACAAAAAACATTAAACAGCACCAAAAAAGATCTTACTTTTAGTGTGTGTTAAAATCTGTAAATAAAAACAAATCAGCAGCGGTGTTGCATATCCAAACCATAACTCATATATTAACAAATATTAATAAAAATATTAACAAACATTAATCACATGCTAATCTCTTAACATTCCCTAGAATAAATGTATTTTTATTTCGAATGGTTTTAACTCTCCACATTAAAGGACTTTAAAGCAGGTTTGTATTTCTGTAGGAAAGCTGCATAGTTTAACGTCTCTCCAGGTGACGTGTTCAGATGTGTGCGAGCACGACCACATGCTCACGTACTCCTCTACGGCCGTTTAAGACCTTTAACTTTTTTCCCGCCTGAATTTTCTTTTAGGATATTTTGGCTCACTGAAATGAAAGACTGAGCCGTTTGGGGTTACAGGGAGTCCCTCCTGACGAAACCATGACCGCCAGTGACTTTAATTTTCTGACACCATCGAGAGGAAATGCAGGAGCTAAACTTTCTAACGAAACATAGCCGATGGCGCTGTCCTGGAATAAACACCCCGAAAAAATTTAATGCATCCAAACAAAAAAAAAAAAAAGGAAAAAAAAGAAAAAACTAAAAAAGATAAAAGAAGAAGCAAATGAAGAGCATTATATTTGTACAGGTTTTTAAACCCATGTGCTGTTTCTCCTGTTCAATACATTTACATGTACATTGTGTAAATAGAACATTTATTGATTTATTCCATCCCTTCTCTTCTCATGTATGGTTTAATCCACTAGTTATGCTTTTTTTTTTTTTTTTTTTTTTTTTTGGTGTGTTTTTGTTTTTATGTGATTTTTAACCCGACCCCAGAACAGAGGAGTTTCTGCGTCTCCTAGCAGTGTGATATATATATATATATATATGTCTGGTGTATTTGCTCCTCTCCGTCCGCTTGGTGAGTCTAGAAGCCCAGAGTACCTCCGATAGTAGACGCCAAGACAACGCCCAAGATTACACAGCAGATGATGATCATGATCTTCTTCTGCAAAACACAAATGCACACAAACACACTGATGAGTGTTTTACACTTCAGCGTCTCGGCCATCTCTCATTTTACCTGCTGGATGTAATTCCTGGAGCACAGAAACGGCTAATCTACAGTGTAACGCTCATTACAGCGTAACAGTCACTTCAGTGTAATGGTTATTACAGCATAATATTTATTAAAATGTAAGTCAGTGTAGCACGACTATAATTAAAGTGTAATGTCATTACAGTGTAACAGTTCAAAGTAACAGTCATTACATCATTACAGTTACTGTTACAGTGTTACCTTGCGCGCCTGACTCTGGTATTTAACGGCTTTCTTGGTGTCGGAAACAGCTCGCTCTACATAATCCACCGAATGTTCCACGTTATACTCGATTCTGTCAATCATCTCCCCCTGAAAACACACACACACACACACACAGATTATATAAGTATGCTTTACATACACTTCTTTTATCCAGTGTAACATCATGCCATGTGATGTGACTCGTACCTGGCTCTCAACCAGCATGGCCATGTCCACAAACATGTCGTGCAGCTCGCGGATGCTGTTCTCCAGTTTGATGATCTCCGTGTGACGGGTTTCGATCTCGTTCAGGGCCTGCTTGGTCATCTGGGAGTCCATTTTAATCTGCGGGTGAAAGTGTTTTTCAGATAAAAATATCTGACCAAGCTTTATTTTACACCTTTGGTAGAAGTTTATCTGTTTATCAGCAACTTGACGACATGAGTGATAGCAAGGACATAAAACAGCTCCATCATAGCGTTGGTTAAAGATATAAACGGATAGATGAAGCCATGAGACATGAATGAAATACGATAGAAGATTTATGAAGCCATTTTTAAAGAGTTGAAAATAAAATCAAACTTCATTTTTACATTTAACATCTTTAACGGTTCAGTTTTGTACATTAACTTAAGGGAAACTGTGGACTGAGAGAGCAGTCAGCGAGTGACGGGTTTAAGGTTAGTCATGAGACTACAGCACAGTGGCCATCTTGCTTACATCATCGGTGAAGACGGCGAGTTTCCCACTCTCCAGCATGTCCTCCAGCTCCTCATTGGTGGTCGTTCTTCCAGCTGTTAAGACGTGTAATAAGATCATTAATAAACATAACGTCAGTGTGCTAACTGAAGCTTAAACGTGGGCGTTTGCGTGACTCACTGATCTCCAGCTGTCTCTGAATGCGGTCTTTGCAGCGATCTCTGTATTTGGACTGCGTCGTGTTGTACTCGGTCATCACCTCCACAAACTTGCGTGACAGGGTGGAATGCTGAGAGGAGGAACAAGCACAACTGTCTTATAGCTAACAGGATAACACCATTTAGCAATGTAGCAAACCCACTAACATGCAAAGTAGCATTTTAGAAAGAAGGAAGAATATGAAGAGAGCTCCAGGTTAATGGGTAAAAGAGGAGGAGTGTAAAGATAGTGTACATTCAGACAGAACATTTCATCAAACCTCCTCTTAATGTACAACTTTTTAAAATATTAATACAAATAATAATAATATACTTCAAATAAATGTGAATTGATGTCAGGAGTAAATTAGTGAGTAAATCTGAGTCTGGATGTCTGACTGCTGCAGAGGCAGAAATCAGCTTTTTTATGTTAATTCCTCTTGTGTCCAGCAGAGGGAGCCTGAATGTGCTGACTGTGGCTGTGTCCCAAATTTCACACTGCTGTATTACCTGCACATCTGGTCACTGGCTTGGTAATGAATGTGATTGTGTTGCTGATGTTGCTGATGTAAAAATGTACTGAGATGAAACACAGTCCCTCTCTCTCAGGAATCAGCATTAAAAATCACCAGCTCTTGACTTTACAGTATGTGAATAACTGCTTATGAACATCAATAATCAGTGTATATGAATGGACTGAAGCAGAAGTAAAACCTTTATAATCCTCACGTTCCTCTACAGAAAGTTCTCTCACACTGTGTTATGTAATCATGTGGTATCTGAGAGCCTCGTTAGCACAGACAGTGAAGATCTAAAAATGGCCTTCAGCATCCAAACCATTCAGACTGAAGCATGGAACCTTCAGCGTTCACATCTGACTGTGAGTTGCTTTATTAATTCATACACAATTATTCATTTACATCAGTGTTACAGACATTAAAATGGAACGTTTTCTCATTTGACCAGTTAAACAATCACTAATCACTGAACCAGTGTTAAACAGCAGAAATAAACTGCACATTTTTAACTTCATCATTTAACTTCACTGCCGATTTTAATATGAGTAAACCTAATGAGATGTAAAATCAACAGATTTTACACCAGTCAGAGCTACTGCAGTATACATTATTCACACGTCCTCACCTGTGTCTTGCGGATTCGCAGGTCTGCCGATGATCTGTTCATCACCTCCTCCTGTTCAATACTCTGTTCAATCGCTTAGGAAAAAAACAAACGAGATCAAATGTAAAACTTCAAAATTCCAGTAATAAGATCAATAATAAAAATGAAGACGTACAAAGTAGGATATGAGGTGAAATGAGCAGAATGACCCAAACCAGCGGCAGGATTTTTTTACAATCTTTAAATTGTCTTTAAAACTGATGATGACGCTAATAAAGAAAACATTACCTTTTAATTTTAAGCGTACTTTATTGGCTGTCTTCTTAATGTCAGCTGTGAGGTCCTCCAACTCCTGCTTGGTTTCTAATTAAAGACAGACAGACAGACAGACAGAAAGGTTAGAGTTTCTAAGTTGTAAATCTGTAGTTTGTTATTGTTCCAGTTTGTTATTTCCTGACCAGATCGTTTCTATACCAAAGACATTTGGGTTGGAAATCAAAAGATGAATCTGAGATAGAATCAGAATTAGAGTTTTTATTTCCTCATATTTACATCTGCATGTGTTAAATACCTCAGAACACGGCACCCGACCATGGGGTGAGCAAAAGTATTGGAACAGAAACACAGTATCGTGCGTGACACTTAATGTTTCGTTGCATATCACTCGCTTGCAGTAACTGTATGAAGCCGGAGCTCCGCTGACATCATCAAACTGATGCGTTCTTCCTTTGTGATGCTTTTCCCAGTTTGTAGCGCAGCTTCTTTCTGTGTTTTGGAGGTTTTCTCCTTCAGTCTACTCTTCAGGAGCTGAAACGCTGCTCAGTTGGGTTAAAGACTGATTGACTCGGACAGTTGAAAAGCACTTATTTGATCTGAACATTAACTGAAGCTCTAGGTTTTAGATTTTAACTCTGTGCTGCTGCCACATGATTGGCTGATTAGACACCTGTATAAACAGTATGTGTATAAGGCTACGTTTACACTGTCAGGTCTCGATGCCTAATTCTGATTTGTTGCCTATATCTGATTTTTTTGACTGTCTGTTTACACGTTCTTTTAACTAGACTCATATCCGATTCACGTGTTTACACTTGCCATACCATCTGAAACATCGC
>JAOVYU010000035.1:188141-202191 GCA_025674565.1 Synodontis membranacea
ATTGAATACATACATAAATAAGCAGAGTTTAACCATGTCACCATGTGGTATTTTTGCTATCTGGCAAAACAGCAGCGGAGAGCCAACAATCAAAAATGCCGGTGGTCCTCTGACGTTTAAAACAAAAGTATTTATTTATTTATTTATTTAGACAGAGATCTTGACCCCCCCCAATGTTCAGCACAAAGTTACGCCCTTGACAGGAAGGAAAACTCATTTACAACATGGCAGCTGCATCAAGGACATGAAATCACACGTTGCTGCTCTTCACATGTTGACCGGAAAAAATGGGCCACTGATACACGGATCACATGTAGAGAGAGACTGCGTGAGTGTGATATAAATAACTGCGTGTGTGTGTGTGTGTGTGTGAGCTCTCACATATGGTCGTGTGGGTAGAGAAGAGATGCTAGGCTATATTAGCTGAAAGCCCTATTCATAATTCTGTCTTTTAAATGTGACACAAATTGAAGTGTTTGACTCTTCAGTCATGTTAAGTATGGCTCTTACACACGAGCTCCTCTCATGAAAAAAATCTAGTTTTATAGTGAATGTCTTATGACTGACAACATACTGAAAACAACTAAATCAGACAAACGATCACTTAAACACTTAATTTCTTTACATTTCTGTACATATATCATACTAAAATATTCAAATATCCAACAGATATATTCACTAAATTATTACACTGAATTATAAAACATTTAGTTAAAACACTTAGATTATTAAATCTAAGCTATTTAAAATATTAAATTCTTAAATATAATGACTTTGATGACCATGTTTGGTGTTATTAATTATAGTTAAACATAGAAGTGAATTATAATTATTATATAAAATATAGTTATAATTAACTTTAACCGGTTATTATTAAATGAAATTATTTATCTATTAAAGCACAAGCTAGGAGATTCTAAACCATGGTAATGAAACTGTAATGTGTGTGCGGGATGAAAAAAACATTTAGATAAACCTGAGTGTGTAAGTCTCATGTAACATCTAAACAGTGGCCTTCTGAACATGGCTGTGTGTAAATATTCACAACATTAAACTCAGATATTCATCTGAATGTAAACAGTGAACATATTAAGGATATGATAATATTGCTTTCTGTAAGACACACAAGTATCTGTGTAATTACACACACACACACACACACATACACGCACGCACACAGTGATGTTCATTATTACATAAATGTGTGTGTAATTTCGCTGATGTATCGTATGACTGATCACCAGTGTGTCCTCACTTTCACTTCCTCATGTATCTGTGTTTAACTGCTGGTGAATAATGAATGAGCTTTTCTGCTCTCTCACTCTGTCTGCCCACCCCCAACACACACACACACACATAAAGTAATAAAGAAAAAGGAAAGTGTGTGTCAGCAGTGTGTTCTAACATTTCAGTCATTAGATTGCTCCATAAGACCAAAAACCTTCACACACACACACACACACACACACACACACACACACACTTCAGTTTTAACGCCATCCTTAATGTGTGCCAGGCCACGCCGTTCCTGCATATACGTATATTACAGTATAACAATAATGAGTGTGAGGATTTAAAAGAGATTATTACCATGTTTAGGATAATTAAAATGCAAAATTATGATTAAGAATGTTTAAGATAAACTTAGAGACGTGTGTTTATGATAAAGTGTTCAGTGCTTATAAAAACTAAAGATATGTTCGGCTCAGTGACAGGACATGACTTTGCCCCTGAAATAAAGCACATACACACACATAGTGCCACTCCCTGGGGCTTAGTGTGTGTGTGTGTGTGTGTGTGTGTGTGTGTGTAAACACATGAAGAAGGCCAATGTGAGCAGTACAGTGAGAGCAGAACCCTAACCCCACTCAGCAGTCAGACACTGTGTTCTATTATTTATTCTCTTATGTAATCTCAATAATTTCATTAAAATCAAGGATCATTTTAGGATTTTTAGGCTTTTAAAAAGCTCAGTGCAGATCTGAAGAAAAGCACTGTAGATTTATCCAACTCAGGAATTTCCTGGACATCAAATTTCCTGGAGAAATTTACAAAGAACTGCAGATTCCAAGATCAATGGATCAAACAACATTACATATGCACAAGTTCATGGGATTTATAGCCATTGTCCTGAAAAAAAGGTCCAAACTGTCATCCTCAGCTGAGAGGAAATAGTTTCTGATGGTCAGGAATAACACAGTAACCATACCAAAGCCTACCATGAAGAGCTGCAGGAACTCTTTATATACTCAAGTGAGTTTTACATCACCAATGTGCTTAAAAGTTGGCTCTGTGCCAGAAAACACACAAATTTAACTGAACTCTGAAATTCTGAAAAACAAAAAGTGGTCAAATATCTAACCAGAATTCTGCCAGAAGATTGCTGATGGCTTCCAAACATGTTTGGTCAAGGTGACACTCGCTAAGGGACATTTAACGTAATATTAGGTGCTGGATGTATTATCTGTTTATAGTTACTTTTAATTTACTTTTACTTGTCATTTTACTGAGAAACCGCAAAGAAACGTAAACTGCTCTGTCCTGAACAGGGTTGTGATATTTACCCTATAAATATATTCTGATACAATTACTAATTACCTGCTAAACATGTATTTAGTAACCTAAATATCTAAGTAATCTAATTACCACAGAATTTAATTAATACAGCTGATAATGACCTGTGACTGTAAGATTAGCTGTGATTTCACTCGAGACCAGAGCAGTGATGTGAGACTGGTGAAGTGTTGTAATGTGTGTGCATGTGCATGGAGTACATTTACATTTACATTTATGTCATTTGGCAGACGCCCTTATCCAGAGCGACATATATCACATTTATACAACTGAGCAGTTGCGGGTTAAGGGCCTTTCTCAAGGGCCCAGCAGTGGCATTATGATGGTACAGTGACCAACTCACAACCTTCCAGTCAATAGCCCAATGTCTTAACCACTGAGCTACCACTACCCACTAGATCGTTCGTATTCAGGGCTGCAACTACAGATTATTTTTCCCGGATTATGCGATTAATTTTATTTTTAAAGATAGTTATTTAAAATACTAATTTGCAATGTTTTAATCAGCATTACTACAGAACATTTCCTTAACTAAGCTTAATTAAACAGCAGCTCACTAATTACATTAATAACGTTTATCAGAGAATCTGTCACAGTATGAAAATAGTTTCATGTGCTCATATCAAGAAATGAGGCAAAATAAAGATAAAATCAATATCAGCAGCCTGTTTCTCTCACTGAGACTGTCCGTTGCTAAATTAGTTTTGTTTGCTCTGTGTGTGCGTATGTGTGTGTGTGTGTGTGTGTGAGAAGAATCACATCAACTCAAAAATTTACAGTTGACTCTTAGTTTTCAATGAAGAGATCAGTGAATCGATAAATAATCCCTTTTATTTCTAAATGTATCAATAATCGGATAACAGCTTTTTTTCTGTAACTATAATGGAATACAGTCACCTTTTTTGTATCCTAATTACATAACACCATTCCATGTATTCCGTTACTCCCCAAACCTGGTCCTGAAGATGTCGGAAAACGTACAGTTCCAGCTTTACCTCTGACTGTTACAAAGCACTGACGCTGGAGACTCCTTCCTTACATGTTTAATAAATGTCTGCTTACTTTAAGAAAACTTCACCACATCAATGATTATTTTAATCATCATCAGTGCAGTGAGCTCTGTACACGCCCCGTGAATCAGCTGTTGCTATAGAAACAATATTGTAATATAAACTTGTGATTTTCAGCTGCATTACTGTCAGAGCTGCTGTTAAATTCAGCCATGTGGTGTAATAAAATGTTCTTATTATTTTAATATTTAATAATAACACAGTGCTGACATTTTTTTTTAGAAATAAGGGTTTATGGTTTTAGTTTATGACTGTGCCTGATGTGAGTGAGATGAACAGCACAGCTTTACGTAAATCAAGGGTCAGATTACACACTTCAGACCATCTGTCAGCCACACACACACACACACACACACACACACAGTATGCAAGCTGTGTGACCTTAATGTAAGCAATGGAGGTAAACATGTGGATCGTTTCAGCCAGTGTAACAGAGTTTAGGATGACAAAGGGATGGAGCTTTTCAATACCCAGGTGAACTGCTGAAAGGAATTATGGGATTGTTTTATCCAAAAAATGGCCCTTACATGTAAACAGGCTAAATGTGAACTAATATTATAATAAACACCTAATACACAAGTAGCATTACACTAATAATAGGAAAGACTCAGAGAATCTCTTGCTAAGAGGAAAGCAGGTGTATAGTGTTCACAATAACAATACTGTGATTATTATTATTATTATTATTATTATTATTGTTGTTGTTGTTGTTATTATTATTATAAAATTATATTATTTTAAAATTCATTTAAAAAATTAATTCCAGTTTACAGAAACTTGGTCTGAATAAGTGACACAACTAAATAATGACACTTACCTTAAAACATTAATGATTAGTTTATGGTTATAAATAAGACTAATCCAGTGGGTTGTTTTATTTCATAGTGGTGTTTCATGCTACTGCATTTGTCTCACATGGACTCTAAAATAGAAGTGTGTGTGTGTGTGTGTGTGTGTGTGTGTGTGTGTGTGTGTGTGTGTGTGTGTGTGAGTCAATTTTTTTTTTAATCCTGTGGTTATTATTTTGTTTGTACCAGCCAGAGATATTTTCTAATGGACTTAGTTTTCTAATGGTTTTGTTTTTGTAATCTAACCCAGCATGAGGCTGAGCAGGATCACTTACTGAAGATGAATAAAAATGCAGAGTCACTTTTTTGTCCAAATGTGCTCTACTTCTCATCGAACTTTTCTGACTAAATAATCCTAACCAATCTAATATTATTCGCTAAACTCAAACCACTAATGCATATAAAACAGCATATGAAACTCCAGCATGTAAAAGTATATTTATTAACCAGCATAGCCTTTAAATTGAGGTTAGTGTGTGAGTGCGATGATCTGAAGTGACATTTGCATCATTTCCAGGCCACATTCAGAGCTGAGATAAACGTGCAGATTATAAATTATTTATACTTAAATTACACACATCAGTATTCAGACCACAGACATAACATTATCTGATCTTAAGCACAGTTTTTTAGCTTGACTGAGGAGCAGTACTGAATCCAGCGCCACTGCCTGACAGTATGATGGAACTTCAATACACCACGCAGAAATTTATGCTGGAATGACTTTCAAGGCCAAAATTAAACACATTACGCTGTTAGTGTAGCAGATTGTCCGATTATCCTTCACACTGTGAGCATGTTTTAACACAAACACTGGCACTTTATTAATTCAACAAATCAAAATAGTGATCAATCAAGACTCTTGATTGAGTATCAAAAATCAGATCAGTCTTCATTAAGAAAAATGACCGGCTAAATGTTTCATCACAATAACAAATCAGAAGTCTTGGTGGTCTTAGTAATCACATCGCCGTAAATTGCGTCCTGTGTGTATGCCCCTCTGCGCTTCACTCACACATCAGAGAACAGAATCTGATTGGCTGAAATCTCATTATCCAATATTTCAGCCTCCTTGGTGCAGTCTGAATGCAGGTGTTTAGGATGTAGAGTATTCTGATGGGAATTTATTTGTATGTATCAGAATTTTTTTCCTGAATAAAGAAACATGAGCGCTGGTAAATCTGCTGTAGCTAAATGACATTTTTAAAGACAGCTGTACATGAGTGTGATCTGACTCATCACTGTGTGTGTGGTGTTTAAGAGCTGGCACTGAAGCTCCTCTGAAGGACCATTATTATATCATGAATATGAGAGTGAGTGTTTCCATCATTCCATCCATGATGATTATCAGTGTGCTGATTTTTCTCTCCTTTAAGACAGTGCAGAGGAGTGCAGAGGAGTGTGAGGTGTTGTTCTCTCTGAGCTGTAGTGATGGTTATTTTAGAAATCAGCTCCACATCGTGGACTCTTTGTGGCATCTGTGGGTTTTGTTTTCTGTATCGTGAAGTGAGTGATCAATATAGTACCTTAAGAATGACTAAGCACAATTAAAGCGCATTAGAGGCGAGTTAACCCTCTGCCCCGGCCGTCTCTTTACATTCTACAGCAATACAGCTGCACCATGTAGTCCTCAATCAATCCTGATGGAAAACAAGCACAAAGATCCTCAACCCAACCCCCTCCAACACCTCCAACCCCAACAACCACTCCAACCCCTCCAACACCTCCAACCCCAACACCCCTCCAACATCTCCAACTCCAACACCCCTCCAACACCTCTAAACCCAACACCCCTCCAACACATCCAACACTTCCAACCCCAACACCCCTCCAACACCTCCAACCCCAACACACCTCCAACACTTCCAACCCCAACACCCCTCCAACACTTCCAACCCCAACGCCCCTCCAACACCTCCAACCCCTTTCAATCCCTCCTACACATCCAACTGCAACAACCTCTTCCAACACCTTCAATACCTCCATCCCCTTCCATCTCCAGCCCCACCCACCCCTTCCAACACCACCAATAACTCAACCCACACAACCCCTACAAAACCTTCAAGCCCAATAACCCATTCCAACAGCTCTAACAACTCTAAATCCTGCAATTCCTTCCAACACCTCCAACTCCACCCACACTGCCAAACTCTTCAACCCCTTCCAAAATCTCCAATAACTTCAACCCAATCAACCCCTCCAACATCCCCAGCCCCACCAATCCCATCCAAAACCTCCAACACCCTTCAACACTTCCAACCCCAACAACCCATTCCAACACCTCCATCCTCCATGAACATCTCCATCCCCTCCAAACAAAAAAAAAACTTTTGACCTCTTGAATGATATTTGAGTCTAACACTAGAATGCTGATGCTGCTCCTGATGGTGGTTATTGGGTGTCAGATTGTTCATATGGTGTGTGTATGTAGAGTGTATTTATTACCCATAATGCACAGTGAGCAGTGTGTGTGTGTGTAATAAAATAAAGTGTAATGTTAAAGCTCCTTTATCTGGAGCACAGAGCTGGAGATGTTCTGATTAGTGTTTAGAGTTTCAGTGAGAACATCAGTACTGCCACTCATATGTCATAAAATACATTATAAAGCATGAGCACTAAATCTAATCAGCTCTATAATCACAGATCATTTGTGGAGGTTGATGTTGATCAGAAGATAGAAACAGCGTGTAAAAGTTATTTGCAGATATAAATTATAAACTCGGTGGCCACACAAAGCATATAAAGATTTACATTTACGACAATAATGTGGCGTTTACTGACATTAAATCGTAAATTTAATACTGGTGCCTATATGACTGTGGCGTTAAAAACTGAACTTCTCACACCCACTGCTTTCTGATTTCAGTCCCAGTGAGCAGAAAGTACAGCGATGTACAGAGCAAACAAAGCCCCGCCCTCGCAGTCCTTTATTTGCATATCATACGCATAAATCATGCCCAAAATTACCCTCACATAGATAGAATGTACAAAGACATGCCCACATTTATTCTAGGAAATAAATCAGGAAATGAATCTCAGTGAGTCTTGTTTTCATAAAAAAACAAACCAAAAGAAAGTAAAATCACCTGTTAAAGGTTTAACACAGAAGAAATGTTTGTCTCTTAACTTTCACTGAAATGAGCTTTATTACCTGTGTGACCAGTTACAGAAATGTGTTGCTGGTTATAAAATTTTAAGAGTTTTAAATCTAATCAGTGAGAAAATGAGAATGTTTGAGACTTATGTGACTAACGTGAGCTAGTATACAAGCATTAAGCTAGCCTGCTATCTATGTTAGCGATTGTATAGCTAATGATTAGCACTGTATAGAAGCATCCCCTCATTTGCATATCAACTTATATTCATGAAGCCTGACGTTTTTAATTAGAGAAAAGTTGTAGAGACTTGTCTTTGGGCAGGAACAGTAAGAGTGATGTGTTACACATTCATTTTAAAACAAGTTCCCGTTATTTATTAGCAACGTTAACATTGTAGCTTCAGACACCAAATATGTATTGCCTAATCGGCTGGGTGAAGAGGGTGGAGCTTTTTATTATTTACTGAATCATTCCATATTGAAAACAATTAGCATATACTGTATAAAAAAAAAAAAAAAAATCTAAAAAAAATAAAAAGAGCTAAGATGCTTAAAACCCTAAATATTAAATGTTTGTATATTTGACACGCTGCTGAAGTTTCAGTCCAGCATACAGCAGCAGCGGACATTTCTGTCGTAACCGCAGTTTCAAACCACCGCAGCAGTTTTAAATTTAGTATCAAAGGCCGCCGGTGGCAGTGTGTGACCTTACACACCCGTCTCTCTCCTTCAGACACACACACACACACTGCAGAGTAAACACAGCTCCATGACAGGGCACATTATTTCAATAATCAGTTACAACTAAATCTGTCAGTATTGAGGGTCCCTATGTAGTGTGCTTTCTCATCCTCTAAAAATGCGTCTCATTCAGAAGGGAGCGTCTTTTAAGGGTGCTTATTCTGGACAGAGAAACTACTTGCATTATTCACTAAATTACCCATCTGTTCTTTCATTTCTGAAGCATTTTTTCAGTTTTTGGATATTTCTAAGTGGATTTTTTTTGTAATATAATTATGTTTTGTAAAGCTCACCGCTGTTGAATTCTGAATTGAATTCAGAAGCTGTGATGAATTTTCTATAACAGCAGCTCTTTATCATTTCCATAGCAACAGTTAAAATGAACAACGTGTCATTCATTGATATATAAAAGTTGTAATTGTTGGTAAATCACAGTGGTATGAGAGAAATAAAACACTTTATTTTAGGTCATGTTACACTATATTGGCATGTTTTATATAAACGCTTCTGTTATTCATTACATATTACAGTGGTGCTTGAAAGTTTGTGATCCCTTCAGAATTTTCTGCATTAATATGAACTAAAACATCAGATATTCAAAGTAGATAAAACATCATTCCCACAGACATGCTCCAAAATCTAGTGGAACGCCTTCCCAGAAAAATGGAGGGACTAAATATGAACTACCACCTCAAAACATACCCAAGTCATGACAATACCACCTCAATGTTTTACAGATGGGATAACTCATCAAAAAAACAAAAAAAAAATCTAATTTTTGCTCTGTTCTAAATTCTATTCCTTGTGGCTCCTCTGTATGAACTTAATAAACTACAAACTGTAGATGTAGTGTCTTTCTCGTTGCAGCCCTGTCATGCACACTATTGATGTTCCGTGTTCTCCTGATGGCGGACTCTGAACATTAACATTAATGTTAGAGAGGCCTTAAGTTGCTATAGAAGTTGTCCTGGGTTCCTCTGAGACCTGGCAGAACGTTACACACCTTGCTCTTGGAGTGATCTTTGTTGGTGGCACCTGAAGAGAGTGTATCAATGATCTTGAATTTCCTCCATCTGTCTGACTGTGGATTGGTGAAGTCCAAATTCTTTAGATCCAAATTCATTATCAGATATTCAAAGTAGATAAAAGTAATAAAAAGTCCTAAAAATAGATAAAGATAAAGATATAAGCTAAAAATTATCCAATATTACATACACTATTTGGACAAAAGTTTGTGGACTCCTGACCATGACACCAGTATGTGGTTCTTCTCCAAACTGTTGCCACAAAGCTGAAGCACACAATTGTTTAGGATGTTGTTGTATGCTATAGCTTCACTGGGACTATGAGGCCCAAACCTGTTCCAGAATGACGATGATCCTGTGCACAATGGGGCTCAATGAAGACATGGTATGCTGAGGTTAGTGTGAAAGAACTTGAGTGGTTCTACACAGAGCCCTGACTTCAACCCCACTGAACACCTTTGTGATGAACTGAAACACCAAATGCACCCCAGACCTCCTCACCCAACATCAGTGCCTGACTTCACTAACACTCATGTGGTGAATGAACACAAATTCCCACAGACATGCTCCAAAATCTAGTGGAATGCCTTCCCAGAAAAATGGAGCTTATTACAGTATAACAGCAAAGGGACTAAACCTGAACTAGGATGTTTAACAAAGTACATATGAGAGTTATGGTCAGAACACAAACTTTTGAAAGTATAGTGTATCTGTGAGTGGCAGAACTATGAGAACCTTTGCTTTCAGACCCTCTTGTGAAGCAGTAACTGCAGCTTAATGTTTGAGGAAGCTGTTGATCAGTCCTGCACATCTTGGAGAAACTTTAGCCCAGTCCTCCATACAAAGCTTCAACTCTGGGATGTTGATGTGTTTCCTCACGTGAACTGCTCACACAACATTTCTACTGGATCAAGGTCAGGACTTCCGTTCCAAAACATTACATTTATTCTCAGGAAACATGATGTCCTGACATTTTCCTTTAGAATTCGCTAGTATAATTCAGAATTCATTCTTAAATCAATGATGGCAAGCCATGACACTACCACCTCAAAACATACACAAGCCATGGCACTACCACCTCAAAACATACCCAAGTCATGACACTACCACCTCAAAACATACCCAAGCCATGATACTACCACCTCCATGTTTTACAGATGGGATAACTCATCAAAAACACAAAAAAATCTAATTTTTGCTCTGTTCTAAACTCTATTCCTTGTGGCTCCTCTGCATGAACTTAATAAACTGCAAACTGTAGATGTAGTGTCTTTCTCGTTGCAGCCCTGTCATGCACACTATTGATGTTCCGTGTTCTCCTGATGGTGGACTCTGAACATTAACATTAATGTTAGAGAGGCCTTAAGTTGCTATAGAAGTTGTCCTGGGTTCCTCTGAGACCTGGCAGAACGTTACACACCTTGCTCTTGGAGTGATCTTTGTTGGTGGCACCTGAAGAGAGTGTATCAAGGATCTTGAATTTCCTCCATCTGTCTGACCGTGGATTGGTGAAGTCCAAATTCTTTAGAGATGGTTTTGGAACCTTTTCCAGCCTGATGAGCATCAACAAGTCTTTTTTTGAGGTCCTCAGAAATCTCCTTTGTCCCTGCCATGATACACTTCCATAAACGTGTTGTGAAGATTAGACTTTGATAGATCTCTGTTCCTATTAACTGTATGTGAGGTTCACATACTTTCACCACTCACAGATATGCAACATTAGATGATTCTCCTCAGTAAATAAATGACCAAGCACAATATTTTTGTTTAGTTTGGTTCCCTTTATCTGCATTTAGGACATATTTGAAAATCTGATGATGTTTTAGGTCATATTTATGCACAAATCTAGAGATTTCTAAAGGGTTCAAAAACTTTGAAGCACCACTAAACATTTATATAATAAGCTCAGCTGTTTTTATAAAGAAAAGGTGAGATTCATCCATCCATCTATCAATTCATCCATCCATGTATTTATGCAGTTATTTGTATGTTTTACTTCCTGCCAAGGACATAGTGTTTCTCTGCTGTGCTCAAGAAGAACCACACTGAATGTTCTCTCTTACAAACAGTTTATCTTTATTTTCATATAATTATCTGTTTTTACAGATAAGATTCCTGAGACAGAGGTGATGTACAGAGGAGTGAGACGAATGAGTGATGTTCAGAGAGACAAACAGGGAAATAACGAGTGCATTAAAAACTGCTGATGTTATGAAATGTGAATCTGAAGGTGGTGTTAGTGACATCCGTCAACATTCTGTCTGATTTACGCTGCAGTATCTGTCAGGAGGCGTGGTGTTTAGGGGAGGGACGGAGTTTCATTATAAAGCATACAGCTGTACTGCCATAAAGCAGGTCATAGAACACAATGATGTAGAACCAGCAAAGGCTCTCTGACAATCATCCATTTGTTCACCTATCTATCTATCCATCTGTTCATCCATCCAGCCAACCATGTATTTTTTCTTGCATCAATCTGTCCATCTAAACAAATGAACAGTCTAATAAATTATCTATTCTTTGATCCTTTACCCATCATCCAGTATCTAATCACCTCTCTATCTATTTCAATATCTTTCCACTCATTTCTCTACTGATCCATCCATCTCTCTACTGGTTCATCCATCTATCTACTGGTTCATCCAATAGATATCAACACATCCATCCATCAGTTCATTATTTATCCATCCAATCACATTCTTAGTAAAAATTAACTCTAGTGATCTGAGGGGTTCTTTGGTTCTCCCTGTATGGAAACGTTTATTATATAAGGAACCCTGTACCACACAGTTTCTCTTTTAATAAAAAAGAGCTATTCTAAGATGTTAGAATCTTTAACCAATAAAAGTACATCTATCCATTATTCCACCTTCACATTGATCTGCAAACCAACAATATTAATAACAATAATATTTTCATTTTTAATTCAATTTTATTCATATAGCACATCTACATTACCTACAACATCTACATCTACATCATCTATCATGTCTATAACATCTACATTTATCACATCTACAGCATCTGCAACATCTACTACAGTTACCAGATCTTCATCTACAACCATAACATCTATAACATCTACATCAACATAATGTACAAATATCTACAACATCAATTACATCTGTAACATCTGAATTTATAATATCTACATCTATAACAACAACATCTACAAAATCTACATCTCTAACATCTAACATGTATCACAACATTTATAAACATCAATCTACAGCATCTAGAACATCTATAACAGCTGTACCATCTACAAGACCTACATCTCAAACATCTAGAACATATACATACAATACATTGACAACATTTGTAACATCTATAAGCTCTGCAACATCTGTGCACCATGCCATGGTCAGCATCACCAGCTCTGTATTTTAGACTCTTTTCCTTGACCCCTTGTGCAGCAGGTTCTAAAATCTACATCCAGCAGTGTGCATTAATGGATAAAGAGGAGCAGGATTCATGCTGCAGTGCACACCCACATCACACACTCACACTCGCACACACTCCTCTGGTCCCTTCAGGTCAACGAGTGCACACTCCTGCTTGATGCTGCAGCATGGAGCAGAGAAACGGCAATGGCAGGTGAAAATGTGGACTAAGACTCTCTCTCTCTCTCTCTCTCTCTCTCTCTCTCAGACGGTATCACTTTCTCTCTGTCTATCTCTATCTGCTGATGGAGATGAAGATGTGTGTCACGTCACAGTGATGTGATGCTGCTACTGCTACTGATGATGATGATGGTGATGATGATGATTACATAAAATGTCATTATTTCCTAAATCACACCACCATCAGCGCTTTTCTGTCTGATTACGTAATATATAAAATAACACAATGGCGTGTATGAAGGCGAGGTGTTCGCTGGCGTGCGCTCTTAAAGGACACTGTACTCACTCCATGCTCAACTTTCTCATTTTAGGTGAGAATATATTTCTGTAATATTTATATTTTGTGCATAATGATGATGTAATCATGTTGTGAAAATGGACGAGATGATGGGAGATGATGGAAAAGATGCAAGGTGTGTGTCAATGAGGTACGGCAGTGCGGTAGCCATATCTGTGGACTAACACACTGGGAGATCGCTCACACACACTCACACACACGCACTCACACACAGTGCACTGAGGTTGAGGCATTTTCTATCAGTGATAGTGCAGAAAGTCTACAGGCCACATTTTACTGCCAACACACAAACATACACACACACACAAACACATTCTTTATAAATATATACATATATAACAGTACATAAGGCCTCATGGGCAGCCATGTTTGTCCAGGGTTTTTTGTTTCTTTTGTTCAAAACTGTTTTAAAAAATTATTAAAAAAAAAAAATAATAAAAATAAGAGGAGGAATAAAATGCTGAGGAATAAAGTGCAGCAGCAGCAACGTGTCCAGCCTCCTAATAAATAAAACACACGGTGATGGAATATAAAAACCAGGAGTCCAGATCGATCATAAAAATGCAAAACGGCTTGGATCTGGGCCGACTAACCCCCACCCTGACCAACACACCACACCCCCTACACCCCCACCCCACCTCCATCACCACCTCCCCCACCCCCTCCACCCCCTCTCCACCCTCCAACCACCACCATGGGCCGAAATAAATAAAGAGCAATCAATACAAGTGGAGAAACCAGTCAGACGAGAGGGGGGGGGGGGGGGACAGGGAG
>JAOVYU010000035.1:262141-272617 GCA_025674565.1 Synodontis membranacea
TATATATATTTTTTTTTTTTTTGTAGTACGTACTGTACTACAACGCGTTTCATGGTATAGCTCGCCAGCTAGCCTGCTGAAAACTAGCATGCTAGGGGCTAACTCGACTAGCCTCTTCTCTCCAGGTAAAAGTGAAAGGAAAACAACTATGACGTCACTGACATTCCGTGGCGGGTTCGGCTACAGGGGTGATGAAAGTGGCGCGTGCGTGAGAAGAGCCAGAGTTCTAGTACGAGCCGAACCCAGAATGAACAAGCTAGAATTTGACAAATGTCCGCCATTTTGATTTTGCGTCACATCCGTTCCGGCGGATATCTGTCGGAAGTCGTTCTTTCTTTCTTTTCTCTGTTTTTTTCCTTTTATAAACTTAAAATGTACAATGTACAAGATCGGAATTGTTTTCAGACTTTACAGAAATATCCCTAGTGAAATATCTTACCTGTTTGGTAACCATTATACTCCTTAATGTGTTTATGATAACTTTCTGAAGGAGGATCTGCTGCAGGAATCAAGCTGCTGATGGAAACATACAGAAGAACATCTTTAACTATCTGTATAAACACTGTAGAGCTGATTAAGTTTTTATGCCTCTTTTCTCACAGAGATTTACCAGCGTAAACTCCTCTGTTCAGTTCCAGCTTCACCTCCGACTGTTACAAAGCACTGACACTGGAGACTCCTTCCTTACATGTTCCATAAACATCTCCTTTCTCCAAGAAAACTTCATACCAACAATTACACACACTTTTTTTATTTAAAGTTTTTTCCACTGCAGTGTAACAGCAGGAATAATGTGTTCAGTGATCAGTGACTTAGCTGTGGGTTATTGTGCACCACACACTGTTCATACGCAGTGTGTGAGAATGATTACTGCATTATTACACTCAGGAGTTCTCTCAGTCAGAGCCAATCATCCACACAACCAATGAAATCTACACAATCATTTGCGTTTTTAAAAAGTTTAACATTCCACTGTTCACTTTCCAGAGTTGCTAAACCTGGCACTTTGTAGAGGTACTGCAGAGGGTTCATAAGAACTGTGATAGGCTTCTTAACTGCGACAAGATATGTGGACATGAGGGCCCTGATCAGACACCTCCATCTCCAACACAGAGACCCTGAGGACATCTAGAACCTGAGGCTCAGTGTCATGGAGAAGAACCATAAACCAGCATCTAAATCCATCCTGACAGTGTGAGAGGATCTGCACAGAGGAACAGGTGAGGAACCCAAACTCACTGCTCTGAGTGCACTGTGCTCATTCACTCACTCACACACTCACTCATTCACTCACTCACATATTCACTCATTCATTCACTCACACCACTCACTCATCCTCTCACTAATTCACTCACTCAGTCATTCACTCATTTACTCTGAGTGCACCGTGCTCACTCACACACTCACTCATTCACTCCCTCACATATTCACTCATTCATTCACTCACACCACTCGCTCATCCTCTCACTCACTCATTCATTCACTCACTCACTGCTCTGAGTGCACTGTGCTCACTCATTCACTCACTCACTCACCCACGCATTCCCTCACTCACTTACTCATTCACTCACTCACAAACTCACTCACACACTCATTGACTTACTAATTCACCCACTCACTCACTCATTCACTCACTGCTCTGAGTGCACTGTTCTCACTCATTCACTCACTCACCCACTCATTCCCTCACTCACTCATTCATTCACTTACTCATTCACTCACTCACACACTAATTCACCCACTCACACATTTACTCACTCACACCACTCACTCATTCTCTCACTCATTCACATATTCAATCTCTTACTCATTCATTCACTCACTCATTTATTCACTCACTGCTCTGAGTGCACTGTGCTCACTCACACACTCACTCCACTCACTCATTCACTCACTAATTCACTCACTCACACATTCACTCACTCGCTCCTCTCTCACTCACTCATTCATTCACTCACTCACTCTCTCACTCATTCACCCACTAATTCACACACTCACTCATTCACTCACTCATTCACTTACACACTCACTCACACTCAATGAAACATCCTGACAGAATGTGAGAGGATCTGCCCAGATGAACAGATGAGGAACCCAAACTCACTGAGTGCACTGTGCTCATTCACTTACTCACTCATTCTCTCTCTCTCATTCATTCACTCGCTCTCTCACTCCTCTCTCATATACCCACTGAATCACTCTCCCTCTAAATGACTCACTCACTCATTCACCCACTCACTCTCCTTCTCAATCACTCACTCACTCATTCTCTCATTCTTACTCCATCCTCACTCACTCACTCACTCCCTTATTTTTAAGTATTATTCTTAACACTTGCTTACTTGTTAATTTTTAATACTTGTTTGTATTACATAAAAGTGTGTGTGTGTTTGGAGTGTGAAGTTGCAGGGGCATGACACACTGTCTGCCTGTCTCACTATCTTTGTGTGTGTGTGTGAGTGAGAGAGAGAGAGAGAGAGAGAGAGAGAGAGAGAGAGTTGCATCAAAGTGTTTTACTGGGACAGAGACAGACAGAGGGAGAGGGAATGACACACAGAGAGAGAGAGACAGATATTCTACCACACAGGAAAACACAGAGAGACTCACACACACACACAGAGAGAGTTAGACAAGCAGACAGAGTGTGTGTCACGGCACTGCAACTTCACACTCCAAACAGAGAGAGAGAGAAAGAGAGGGAGAGAGAGAGAGAGAGAGAGAGGTTAGCATTAGCGTTAGCTCGGTGTTGGGAGGAGAATACACATTCACATACATACACATATACACACACACACACACACACTCACTCACTCACTCTCTCTCTCGGAGCCATGATTAAACTGTTCTCTTTAAAGCAGCAGAAGAAGGATGAGGAGTCCGCGGGGGGGAACAGGACCGGGGCCGGCGGAAAGAAAGCCAGCGCGGCCCAGCTGCGGATACAGAAAGGTACACTAGCATTAGCAGCTCTGCTAACTCTGCTAGCTAACTCACTCACATCCCGGTGTATGATTTAGTCTTTATTATTTATGGAGTGACAGAGTCACATTAAACACTCTACACACAGCTTACTCTCAGTCCTTCTGTTAATCCAGTAGTTTTAATCACCTGTAATGTTTTTTATCACGATATTCACACCGAACCGAAACGTCGTAGCAAAGCTAGCTGACTAAAATTAGCCGGTAGCACGAATAAGACCAGCTAATCATTCAATAAATTAACCTAACAGCTCGGTTCTGGACGTGTTTAACAGAGACTTTAATGGGAAAAATGACCGAGTCAGAGATGTAAAAGGAGCTGCTTTTACGAACACGTAGCTCTACTGTGCTAAAAAGCTAACTGCTAGTTTATTTCCTGACAGAAAACATTTAGTGTTGCTAAGTAAATTTGTTTTGTTTTTATTTGGATTTATTCAGTTGTCATTCGGAAATGCTGGTGGAATAATAACACGAGACTTTCTCCAGACACTTATTTAGCTCATATTGTGAGCTTTTATTATTTTTATTTGTTATCAAACTAAAAGTTAGCTGAGTGTTAGTAAGCTAATCAGTGATGTTTAAGTCAGAGAGAATAGTGTCTTTTAGTTTCAGTATTAATATATAACCTGCTGAAGTCTGGTCTGAACACTGCTTTTAGCCCAACACCATCATCAGTGTAGACAACATCTACAGTTTAACTGTGTTTATATTTACAGCAGGGTACAGAGCTGAGGAGTGTGTGTGTGTGAGAGAGGTGAGAAGTGATAAGTATATAATTTACTAAACCCAGGAGTCACAAACAGAAGAACTCATCCCACAGCAGTGTGTAATGTTCTGTACTCGGGTGAGAATGCAGACAGGTCAGAGAGTGTCTAAGCGATGCCACTGATTCAACTCACTGCAGGACGTCAACCAGTGTGTGTTTAGGGTTTTAGAAGATTTTAGAATTTATATAATTTTTTTTTTTTTTTTGGAGAGCTGATAATCTGAGTCAATGCGCAGAGTTGTAGCACTGCAGAAATATAGTGTGTATTTTTGGAGAAGATAAACTCTGTTATAATGTTTTAAATGAGATATTTCTATAATTGTCATATCATTTGTTTATCAGCAGCCCAGTGTTCTCTGTACTTTCCACACTGCTGTATTCCTGACCATCGAATAAGAGTTTTACAAGGACAAGGTCTTCATCACGAGCTCAGTTTGAATCCGAAAGAATCGACTTCACTCTAGAATCGACACGTAAACTGATCAGTGTAAAAGCGCCCAAATGAGGTGTGCTCCCCCTGACCTGCTCTTCATGAAGCGTCTACAAACTGATTTTATTTAGTATTTCACATAATGAGTAGGATGATTATGAAAGTTACAGGCAATTCTGCTTGTTACTGTTTTCAGTTATATCAGATAAAAAGTCTGATTATTTTTTCACACCAGTTCTTTTTTTTTCAAAAACATCAAAGCATCGACCCAAAGAATGGGTCACACCCTGAATTTATTTTTTTACACCTGGAATTGAATCCTTATTTGTAAGCACATGACATACTGCAGATCCTTCCTGAAAATGGTGATTAGGTTATGGTTGAAACGGGACTGGAAGGAAAACCCGATGCAGTTACAGTCCTGTAAGTGAGACGAGTCATGAATACGGTTTAATTTAATCTCTGGAAAAAAAATAAATAAATCATTTCATTTAACAACCTGAAACTCTTCTGAATCAGATTTGAGATGAGAATTAAAAGTCAGTCAGATTTTTAGATAGAATGAAAGAAATGTAATAATATTGGGGGGAAACGTCTAACATAAACTAAAGTTGGTAATAAAGTTTATATCATGTATCAAATATTTACATGGGACTGTTTCCTCATATATCTAAACATGATGCTCGGGCCAAGCTTCAGGTTGTTCAGAGAAATGAACCAGAAAGGTTTTTTTTTTTTTTTTTAACTGTTCTCTCTCTCTCTCTCTCTCTCTCTCTCTCTCTCAGACATCAACGAGCTGAATCTCCCAAAGACGTGTGAGATTGTTTTTCCAGATCAGGATGATCTACTGAACTTTAAACTCATCATTTCACCAGACGAGGTCTTGCAGCTGTTCTACACATCTGTTTTACCTTCAAATCACACATCAGGATCACGGGGAGCGAGGGATGGAGCGAGAGGGTCTCACACTGATTGTTATGCTGGGGATGGGTAGTTCATTCAAGTTCATTTAGAACAGTGAGACGGGAGGGCAGGGAGACAATCAGACAGGTGGAGAGAAAGTAAGGCAGAGTGAATATTAATTATTATTTTTGGGTTGTTCTGCCACACCACCACAGAAAGTTCTACATCAGCCGTAACACACACTGCTCTATCCGATCTCGCACACACACTGTTCCCTGTCTGATTTAACACACCATTGTGTCTAATCTCACATCCTGCTGTCTGTCTGATCTCACACCTCTCCACTTTATTCAGTGCTATTTGTGTTTTATTTTCAGGGCTTCTACAAAGGAGGAAAGTTTGTCTTTAGCTTTAAAGTAAGTAAAACACACACACACACACCGGATGCTGTATTATCACATTTTACATGGAGTATATCAATACTTTATCGGTACTCTGTTTTATACATGCTGTGTAAATGTGTGTTCTCTTATTGTGCGTGTGTGTGTGTGTGAAACAGGTAGGACAGGGTTACCCTCATGACCCTCCAAAAGTGAAGTGTGAAACAATGGTGTATCACCCCAACATCGACCTGGAGGGCAACGTGTGTTTAAACATACTGAGGTACTGTTGACATGGCCGTGTGTGTCTGTGTGTGTGTGTGTGTGTGTGTTACTGAGCTAAATTGTACATGCCCTCTAACATGACAGTTTCCGACTCCGCTGTGTGTGTGTGTGTGTGTGTGTGTGTGTGTGTGTGTGTGTGTGTGTGTGTGTGTGTGTGTGTGTGTGTGTGTGTTTTAGAGAAGACTGGAAGCCGGTGTTGACGATTAACTCCATCATATACGGGCTACAGTATCTGTTCTTAGTAAGTGGATCATACCATTCTGTAGGGTGAGGGTATTCCTCATTCTAAACATTCTTCTTCCTCCTTCCCTTTTTTCTTTCCATCTTCTTCTCTTTCTTTTTATCATTGTCTTCCTACTTATTATTCCTCCTTTTTCTCTCCTTGTTCTTCTTCTTATTCTCGTATTCCTCTCCTTCTCCTCCCTGTTCTCCTTCTCCACTTCCCTCTTCTTTTTCCTCTCCCTCTCCTCCCTGTTCTCCTTCTCCTCCCTGTTCTCCTTCTCCTCCCTGTTCTCCTTCTCCTTGTACAGTTGTAATTTTTAATTGAATTGTGAATGTGTAATCCTCTCTGATCTTTAACGTTCTTGTAGGAGCCGAACCCTGAGGATCCTCTGAACAAGGAGGCGGCGGAAGTGCTGCAGTCGAACCGGCGGCTTTTTGAGCAGAACGTCCAGCGTTCACTACGTGGAGGCTATGTCGGCGCTACCTACTTTGAGCGGTGTCTCAAATAATAAGAACAACAACGCTCATCGTTTACACATGCTGAGACACTGACTGACACTCTGACCGCTGGGGGACGGGGTGACCTGGGGAGGGGTGGGGTTAGGGTTGGGGCTTCAAGTGAAGGTTTGATCAGTCGGTGATTGTTGCTTGGAGAATTGTGTGGCAGTGAAATGCTGCTGTGATGTTTGGTTATTGTACACACACATACACACACGCATACATACACACACACACACACACACACACACACACAAAATCCTGTACACGGGGAAAAAACAACACCCCATTCCTTCCCAACTAATGTTTCGTTCCAGGCTCAGAGAGCACATCGGTGATGTTTGAGCGCGCACACACACACACACACACACACACACGTCCATGACGGATTGACGGATGGACTGACTGAGCGCAGGATAAGAGTGGCTCTGACAGAATGGGAGGTCATATGTTTTTGTTAAGTTTTTCTCCATGTGTACCTGTTTGGGGTGGGGGGAGGGGCAGTGGGGCGGTATGAGGTGCCCATGAGGGTGGCATGGGTGGGCGGGGGCGTGTCTAGTTTTTGTGCAGAGGGTCTGAGTTTGTTTGGGCGACAGAAATCTTACAATCCTCTTGTGTATATTGAAATCCCAACTGTTCACAATGACTGCAAAATGAATTATGTTAAATAAAATATGGACTTGAATGCTTATATAATATATAATAATATCTCTCTCACACACAGACAGACCAGATAAAGGGTGTTAGTTCTGTTAGGATCGGGCTTTATTTTTGACATTGTGTATTCTGTTAAAAAGTCTAACTATCTACATTCATGCTGGTTTCTCCCAGTTTTAAACAAAGCAGCACATCTTTATTGGCAATATTAGCTGCGCTAGCTATAAACCTTGCTAACTACACTGTTACCAGCTAAATAACTTATCTAATTTTACCAGCAGGGTTAGGGTTAATATTTCTGTTCCTGTAAGTGTAGAAATCTGTTCTAGAGTTAACTACAAAGTAAGGTAATGGGTAATAAAAGCTATTGTTTTTTCAATTCAAAATATCTTGAATTGAAAAAATATCCTCTTATCAGGCTTCTGTCGGGTTTGTGGAATATTTTAAGGGAAAGGTTTTGCATCTCCACCTAAAACTGAAAGCACTCTTCATCACAATGTTCTGGAGTTTCCCACTTTGAACATTTCAGTAATTAAGTCATATTTATATTCTCGACAGTTATAATTACAATCCTGATTCAGAACATATAATTACCTAAAATACATAATTTGGAATGAAATATCTCTTATTCCCAACTCACAAGTGTTCCTAATTATTTCTGTGCTAGCATGAAGTACTTAAGGATCAAATACTACAATAAAATGAAAAGGAACCTTATGCTGTAAATCACAAACAAAAACAGTTCAATAATAATTATATGCAATGATAGAATAAGATTAAAGAGAAAATGAAGATAGAGATATAAAGTGAATGTTGGGCTTGAATGTTTAATAAAAAGGAATTCTACGTTTTAGAATCATTATAATGAGCCGAGTTCAACAAGGCCACGCCCTCCATGAGTCTGAGAGTTCAAAAGATACCAGGCCATGAGCTCTGGGTTCTCTCAGCACTCTTTCTCCCCTGTCAGTCACAGCAACACAAGCCAAACATAGGGATGTGTGAGGTTGTGTATGTGGAAGAGGGTGGATAGCACGTTCCTCTGAGTGTTACACTTCCCTGTGATGCAGCACGAGCAGCAGCTTGAAATGATGTAGTCGATGGAAGAATGCTCGCTATCTCCCTCCCTGGGTGCTAGCTGTAGTGTGATGGAACCTAACCGGGGAGGAAAGAGAGGGTGGATAAATAAAATAAACTGTAAAATCAGCTGTATTTTTGTTAAGAATTTTCAACATTTGTCCTGAAAGCAACAAAGATTGAGTGTATTTTTGTCATTTTAATAACAAAAGTTATTGAATAATAAATAAAGACAGAATTTGATAAGAGGAGCTTTCATTCTTCCCTCATGAGGAAATCAAGAATTTTCTCTGTCCTGCACCCTGCAGCTGAATGAACCTCGGCTGTGTTCAAAGACTAAAGACTTCCCCCTTCACTGATCAATTCAATCAACGTTTTTGCCTCTTACTGCTTGTCGGCTGTTTCCTTTCCATCCTGTATTTCCTCCCCAACGGGGCTTTAGACTGATTTTTTCTTATTACCTGACCGAGTGAACCAGCCTAAGAACATGCTTTTGATTGAGCTAAATGCTGTAACCTTTCAGCAGCATGGAAGAAATAATAATAAAGAAGAGGAAAAAGGAATAAAATTAAAAGTAAACATGACCGTTGTTTAAAAGTAAACATATACCTGCTGTTATTTATTTTTGTTTGTGTTTTCCTCCTCTTCACAGCCCTGGGCAATTCCAAAAAGTTCATCTGAAGTCATTCCTTTGTTGGATCTATGCTTTGGGTTGTTATCTTGCAGGAAGGTGAAATTTTTCTCCATCTTCAGCTGTCTACCAGAGACCTGCTGGTGTTGTGCTAAAATAGACTGGTATTTGGAGTGATCTATTATTCATCCTTCTTCACTAGAGCACCAGTCTCAGCTGAAGAGAAGCAGCTCTATAGCACGATGCTGCCATCACCTTCTTTCACAGTCGGTATGGGGTTCTCTGGGTGATAATCTGATTATCTATCTATCTATCTATCTATCTGAAATCTTATGGTGGAATGAAGTGTTTGGTATTCTAGCAAACATAACACTTTTCGTTTTAACCAAAAAGTTATATTTTGGATTCTGGTTTATCCATGTTTTCTTGAGCAAACTACAGACAGGCAGCAGTGTTCTTTTTGGAGAGTAGTGGCTTCCTAACCACCACATTGTTCAGTGTTTGCCTGATGGTTGAAGAACACTCTTTGAGAGAGGACAAGTGGTTCCAAATTTCCATAATTTTGTATATTTCTACAGTGGACTGGATTGAACCCTAACACTGGGTCAAACTCTTTAGACATTTTCACCTGTTCCAGCCTGATGAGCATCAATATCTCACAGATATTCTACCTACATATCTTATCTATCTAGGAATGAATGAATGATTTTTTTTAAAGCTGCGGAAGGGGTTGGATGGTTTGTGGCTGTTTTTAGTGCGCATGCGCACGCTGTGACGTTGCTCAGCGGAAGTGGCAGTAGCGCGCGCGGCCCTGCTTTTTTTTTTTCCTCCCCTCGCGACAACACACACAGGCAGCAGCTGCTAGTGAAGCGGAGCCGGGAGGAGCGAGCAGTCCGCAAAGCCCGAAGAAACTTCAACAGGAATCAGTTGGAGGATTTTAGGGTTTTGTCAGCGTGCGGCGTTAGCCTTCTACATCTTATATTTTTGCCCACTTTTTTTGGTGTAACGACACCGACGGAAATAGAAATATTAGTAAAAAAAAAAACGGACTACCGTGCGCGCGGTAAATCGTAAACTAGCTGTTAGCATTAGCGTTATCGTTAGCTTAGCCGAGTAGCACCGCACTGCACCGGGGGGGACGGAATGGAGCTGATAACAATCCTCGAAAAGACCGTCTCTCCAGGTGACTTGCACCGTTCACACGATGAGCCGTGATGTGTTCGTGCTGTGTTTCTGTGCTTTAGCACGCACGCTGTGTTTTTCCCGCTCACTCTCGGCTAGCGTGTTAGCTTCGAAAAGTTGAGGGAGAGAGTGAAAGAGGGAGGGGTGCGCGTGCCGAGGCCTGCACGAGCCACGGCGCAGAAGCAGTAGCGGCGGCGCGTGAATCCCGTGCGTTTAGGTAGCATGGTTAGCATCTTAAAGGGGGAACATTTTTCCTCACAGGTCCCGTGGCGGGAAAAACGGGGATTTTACAGGACTGAGGTGTGAAAATGTTGATGGAGTCGGAGTGAAGGGAGGAAGTTTACCGGTTCACCGGGCGGCCATCACCACACACACACACACACACACACACACACGCCTTTAGCATCCACGCTAACTCCGTTTCATTTCCGTCTCTCTCTCTCTCTCTCTATATATATACATTTAAGTATTTT
>JAOVYU010000035.1:292414-303853 GCA_025674565.1 Synodontis membranacea
TATATAAACAAAATCCAAAAACAAATTTAAGAAAAATTGTGGTAAAGATGAGAAAACATTAGTGTGTGCGCAGCTTCCAGTGTAAACAGTCGGGCTGGCTGCAGCAGAATGCCCGGATGAAACAGGGGGATCTGATTTGTTCTTGTGTCCTACAGTCACGCTCCCTGAAATGTAGTTTCAGGAATAAATTTCAAATCTGAAATG
This sequence comes from Synodontis membranacea, assembly GCA_025674565.1. NCBI lineage: Eukaryota > Metazoa > Chordata > Actinopteri > Siluriformes > Mochokidae > Synodontis > Synodontis membranacea. The sequence continues at coordinate 292,619 of JAOVYU010000035.1, forward strand.
TTTCCTCTTTTACTTAGATGTAAATATTATCTAAATCGTTACACGGCTAAGGAACAAATGTAAAATAAATGTAAACTTATAAAATGCTTCGAAGTTTCACAAACGGCGCCGTCCGTTCGGTTAAGAATTTTGACTTCCTGGTGTTTACGTAGTGCGTGCTGACGTCATCGCTCACTTTGGCACTTCCGTAAACCAAGCCAGCGGTTGCGCCTGAGACCGAGCGAGCGCTATTAGTTAGCATCTGTAGCTACCTTAAAGCGGCAGCGCCGTTCATGAGGGACTCACGGGGTGGGGTTTATTTTATAAAGGGCTATTTTGTGTTTTCTGACTGAAAATAGAGAGCGGTTTCGGTGTATGTCGTGCATGAAAGGGAAATATATTTATGTTAATGACTGAAGGCGCAGGCGGACCGTTAGCTAGCATCCGCGCTAATAAAGGAGAGAATCTGCGACAGGAAAAAAAAAAACCTGACAATGACTTCCGTTCATTACCGCTGAGGTGTTTATATGACAGACAGAGGTGAAGAAGGAGAGAGATGTGGTGTTTAATGGTGATGTGAAAGCAGAGAGAGAGAAAGGAGCGCGCGCGGTGGGAATGATGAGTAACGTTAACGTGAACGCGCAGGACCGGAGTCCGGACTTCGTGCTCATGCGTTTGGTTTCTGCAGCGGAGTATGATGACCTGGAGCCGGACCGTGAGGAGGTGCTGGAGAAGAGCAGCGGGTTAGCCCCAGGAGGAGGAGGAGGAGGCAGAGAGGAGCCGAACTACAGCGCCGATACGCAGACATGTCAGTGGATCCCAGTGCTCAGGCTCAGTAACAGTGAGGAACCTCAGGAACTTCAAGAAGGACACTGTCACAGACATGGACATCTAAAGGACCACTCTATAGGGGACAAACCGGGCCACTTCACTCCCAGCGACTCCCTCAGTCAGGGGCCCGGAACCTCCTCCCTGGATCCTGTTCTGAGTCTGGCTCGGCAGCTGAGTGAGATCGGACCGAGCTCGGACACGGCACGAAAGGATGAAGGAGATGTCTCGGTGTGCTCCTGTCAGCCTGGAGAGGACCCGAGTGAGACCAGCGACGCCCTGTTGGTGCTGGAGGGTTTGGGTACGAATCAGGTAGGACACAAGGGGGTGAAAGAGCAGACGAGTTTCGCTCAGACTCTAAGCGACTCCGCGTCTCTGAGCGGTCTGATGCGCCATCTGACCTCTGACCCCTGCTGTCAGGATGCCATCGCCCCCACAGCCCCTCTGAGTCGCCCGCCCACTCCAAAACACGTGAGCTCGGCCCTGCAGCTCTCGGCCTGCGGCAGCAGCGGCAGCGTTAACGGCGGGAGCAGGGACAGGGAGCGAGGGAAGTCCAGGAAAGGCTCGCTCAAGGTGTGTTTGAGCAAACTGTTCCGCACTAAAAGCACCGGCAGCACTGACGGAGGTCACATGACCAACAAGAGGCCGTCCCTCGCTTCGTCCACATCGTCCGGAGGCAGCCTCGTCGACGTGTTCGGCTCCGGTGATCCCGACACCACCAGGTCAGGACACGCCCCTCTTTAATGACCCCTTAAAATCCATTAACAGTTATGCAACTTTTCCCTCACTGTCCTATAAACATGCAATAACATGCAAATATGTATGTCCCAAACAGCTCGAACATCACTAATTTAGCTTTATTTATTTATTTAACCCTGTTACCATGACACTCTTACCTCATAGCCTGATTGGTTTAAAGCTGTTGAGCCTGTAATTTATCTGAGATTGTCCATGGCCCCGCCCCCAAATATTTTCATAAAAACAAGTAAAGCATTATAATCTTCATCTCTGTCCCGTGAAACTTGTAGAAAGTGACAGTAGTGCTGTGTTGTGGTTCATTTCTGAAGAACCCCGACTTCTCACTTTCACTTTCACACAGAATTTCACTCTATATGAGAATGTTGAGGAACAAAAACTCAAGATAAATACACAATCAGCACACAGAAACAGCAAAAACACAACGCAACTTGATTGTAGTCAGAAATGTTTTGTTATTCCACAGGTTGTGCATCAGCCATGAAATCATAGTGGCCCCTGATAGCCCCGCCCCCTGATAGCCCCACTCCACTGATAGCCTCACCACTTTGATGTCCCCGCCCCCTTTAGTGGCTCCACCCCTTTCTACCATGTTTAGTGTGTGTCTAGGGTTCCACACGTCACTCGGTGGTGGTTCTAGAGAGATTAAAATATTTAGAGTCTATTCGGACTGCATTAGAGACGTGTGTGTGTGTGAACAATGTGTCATTTATAAAACTAGAAGGATAGCGTTATGCTAATCAGTGTTATGGTTAGCTGTGAGGTGCCAGTGTGATGCGTAAATAACAAAGAAGAGTTTTATGATGAAAAACACACTCACAAAAATGTTTTCTTTTGTGATTGCGGAAAAAAAAAACAACGGAAGCTGTCAGCACTGTGTGTGTGTTTACATGAGAACCTGAATAATCAGATAAGTACTGAAATCAGATAATCTGTGAAGGTTTTCTTCATTTGTTTGAAGTCATGCAGTGTGAAATAGTTTAGATTTTCTTTCACTTTCTGATGAGCTGCACATCTCTCTCTATTTACTATATCTAATAATAACACAATAATCTGCTCTTCTCCTGTGTGTGTGTGTGTGTGTGTGTGTGTGTTAGGTCTCAGATGGTCAGGCCTCACAGTGCCTCCTACTCTCCTGTTCCCTTCACTGGTGAGGACATCACTTTCGCATGTATACCTGTGTGTGTGTGTGTGTGTGTGTGTGTGTGTGTGTGCGTGTGTGAGAGACATGCTGCAGTAGTGTAGCTCAGAAGAACAAAGAGACTGTCTACCTCCACGAAACACACAAGAGCAGATCATGACAACAGTCACAATGACAGCAGAATGTAAGCTCTCTGTCTTTCTCCCCCTCTGTCCCCCCTCTTCCCCCCATCTCTCTACCCCTCTGCCCCCCCACTCGCTCTGTACTCTTTAGGTGAGACCGTGTCATTGGTCGATGTGGACATTTCTCGAAGGAGTGTAAACTCTCTCCATCCTCCAACTCCTCCTCCTCCACCCAGGAGAAGTCTCAGCCTACTCGGTACTGTCTCCCTGTCTCGCTCTTCCTCTCTCTCTCTCTCTCTCTCTCTCTCTCTCTCTCTCTCTCTGTCTGTCTGTCTGTCTGTCTGTCTCTCTCTCTCTCTCTCTCTCTCTTGCTCTCTGTGTCTCTATCTCTGTCTCTCTCTTGCTCTCTGTCTCACTCTCTGTCTCACTCTCTGTCTCTCACTCTCTGTCTCTCTTGCTCTCTGTGCCTCTCTGCGTCTCTCTTTCACTCTCTGTCTCTCTCGCTCTCTGTCTCACTCTCTGTCCCGCTCTCTGTCTCTCTCTTGCTCTCTGTCTCTCTCTCTCTCTCTCTCTCTCTCTCTGTCTCTGAATTCTTCTGCTTTTCTTCTTCTTTTTGCCCTATAACATTACAGAGTAAAGGTTTGTTTGTTTAATGCATGTGTGTGGTGTGTGTTTGTTTTGTAGATGATTTGGGAGCACCTCATCAGGGGCGCTTACTCTCCTCAGCACAGTCACTACAGCCTTCACACACACACTCTCACACACACATCCACCACAGCCTGAGTCTGAACGGTAACTCACACCCACACACAATTCAGTTAACATAACTATTGTATACACACACAATTTAATAAACTATTAAATATTGTCCACACACACCCAATTTAATTCATTAATAGTTATTGTACACACAATTTAATTAACTAAGTGTTATTGTACACACATGCACACTCACAAGTAATTGTCTGTATTTTGCTGTTGCAGATACGACCCTCTGCAGTGTTTCGCCCAGGACACGCCCCCTCCAGAACGACAGCCAATCAAGTGGTCCGGTGCAGCGGCGGTCCCTTTTATGTCCTTTGACCAGCAGCTTCGCCACCAGCCTCAGAGAGCTGGAGAAGGTAAGACACCTGTCTGTCTCTACAGATATATATCCCTCCGTTTTGGCATTGTGTCCCTTCATTTAGGGTGGGGCAGGAGGAGTGACTCGTGTGTGTGTGTGTGTGTGTGTGTGTGTGTGTGTGTGTGTGTGTGTTTGTCAGTGCGGGTGGTACTGGGGGCCGATGAACTGGGAGGATGCAGAGATGAAGCTGAAGGGGAAGGCTGATGGCTCGTTCCTGGTGCGAGACAGCTCAGACCCGCGATACATCCTCAGCCTGAGCTTCAGATCGCAGGGCGTCACACACCACACCCGCATGGAGCACTACAGAGGTACGCACACACACTCTTCTGTCCCACGCATCCTGTTTCTCTCACAAAACATTTGATTCCTACACACTTTACACACACGTATGTGCATATGTGTATCATCCTCTCAGCACATAACCACAACACACAAACACACACACAGCTGCCCCTGTCCTATATACAACATCAGCTTGGCTTCATGTCATTCTCTCGTCTGTGTTGTTTGCTGGAAGTGTATGTAGGAACAGGAAGTGGTGAGGTGGCTTAAAAAAAAGAGGAAGTGTTCCAATTCTGCAGAAAACACTTGTTCCCTTTAGAAAAGTTACAGCTCCTTCATTTACTGAATCAGGGTTAATCGTTCCTCATTTGCTTCTTCTGCTTTCTCTGGTAAATGTAATTTTATGATAAAACTCCAGCTGTGTGGGTGCCAATACTTTTAATCTTCAGGGGGAAACATAAAGAGTAGAAATAAAAATGAATCATGCTTTTGATATTCCTGTATCTCAAAAGTTATTCCAAACTAGGCATTAGGGCACTAGGTGTGCAAACGAAGTGAATAGGAAGCCATTTGGGATTTTAGGGATTCTATTTGTATCTCAGGAATGAATTGTACGAACAAATTACTTGCTACAGTGATTCTGTGCACCTGCTGGACCAATCGATGGTGTGCAGAATGTTTAGCTCCACCCTCATGCTGCATCACAGGGCAGGGTAACACACTTTGAGGAAAGCGCTATCTGCCCTATTCCACACACATGAGCTCTCAGACCTGCCCCTGAATTTGCAAAGGCTCTGAGATTGACACAAGTATGGCCACCCAGGACTATACTGCTGTTGGGTTATGTCTCTACCACACAGAATATGTAATAAAAGTGTGTGTGTGTGTGTGTGTCTGGGTAGGAACATTCAGTCTGTGGTGTCACCCAAAGTTTGAGGATCGCTGTCACTCAGTGGTGGAGTTTATCGAGCGAGCCATCATGCACTCCAAAAACGGACGATTCCTGTACTTCCTGCGCTCACGTGTTCCAGGTGAGTTCACCATCACTCCACATGACTCTCATCACCTGTTCTCTATCGCTCCACCTCTCTCATCACCTGTTCACCATCACTCCACCCCTGTGTCATCACCTGTTCACCATCACTCCAACTCTCTCTCATCACCTGTTCACCATCACTCCACCCCTCTGTCATCACCTGTTCACCATCACTCCACCCCTCTGTCATCACCTGTTCACCATTGCTCCAACTCTCTCTTATCACCTGTTCACCATCAATCCAACTCTCTCTTACCACCTGTTCACCATCGCTCCACTATTATTATTATTATTATTATTAATATAGTTATTATTATTATTATTATAGTTAATTGATATAATTGTCGGTGTCTGTTGGGCAGGTCTTCCCCCGACCCCGGTGCAGCTCCTGTACCCTGTGTCTCGCTTCAGCAGTGTGAAGTCTCTGCAGCATCTCTGTCGCTTCTGCATCAGACAACTTGTCCGCATCGACCACATAGAGGAGCTACCACTGCCCACGTACACACACACACACACACACACACACACACACACACACACACACACACACACACATACAGAGGAGCTACCACTGCCCATATATACACACACACACACACACACACACACACACACACACATACAGAGGAGCTACTACTGCCCACGTACACACACACACACACACACACACACATAAAGAGGAGCTACCACTGCCCACCTACACACACACACACACACACACACACATGCACACATGTGCACACACAGAGGAGCTACCACTGCCCACGTACATACACACACACACACACACACTCCACGAAGTTGGGTACTAACATATAACGATATTCTAACACACTGTTCCATGTCATGCATTGCTGCATTCTAATAGGTTGATCTGTATCATGTGATACTGAGTTACGATTATTAATGTGGTTCTGTGGTTCTCTTTCAGGCCTTTGATTGGGTATTTACGGAAATTCTATTTCTATGATCCAGAAGAGGAGAAGAACCTGTCATTCAAAGAATCAGGGCGGGACTCTGGTGCACAGGAGGTGGAGTCTCGGACGTAGCAGGAACAGATAGAGTGAGGAAATTAGAAAAATTAATTATTACGGAATTAGGGAATAAATGTTTTATTTATCTTAAATGATTGTGTTCGAGTGAATTATTTTCTTTTCAAAAGATTTTTTTTAACATTTATCCCCCAACAACCACCACAACACTGCTGTAGCTGAACCACTCCTACCAGCACCACATTAAGCACATAATAAGAAAATAAATGGCACCCTGATTTAACATGGTACTTGTCCAAATCAGTTATTTTCTTCTGCAAATATGCCACTCCAATTTAAAATGCATTTGTTTTGCAGTAGAGTTAGAGCAAATAGTGTTCCATGGCTTGAATTTGTCTGCAGTGTTACAAATTGAGTTTTACTGTATAATCATCAGTTGTGGACTTCAAATTCCTTTGCCATAAACCTCATCATGGTGCTCATTGGCAGAAATTATGGCAATGGAATTAATTTTGTCTACAGAGGATATGTGAAACATTTTCACCAATAAATACACTTCCTGTTTTTTCTTTACAGGTCTTTATTTTTATTTGGATTACAGAAAGACCTGTTGAGACCAAACCTGGTGGAGATTTGATTGACATATGGACTACTGAACTTTTTTTTTTTTGTAAACACTGAAGGACTTAATCACTTCTTCTGGAGGTGTTTGTAGTGGTGTTTCTAACAATGATCCTTCCTCCAGGAGGGAAGGGGAAGTGGAAACCTGCAGCTGAAACAGGATCAAATTTCAATGTGAAAATGTTCTGATGCACTGATGGTGATAACGAGTTCAAACTGAACATGTTTCTGCTGACATACGAGGTTCTACTCATACTCCTGTTTTCTCATGGTCACTATAAGGGTAAGGTGTGTTTGTGTGTGTGTGGGTGTGTGTGGGTGTGTGTGGGTGTGTGTGTGTGCGTGTGTGTGCGTGTGTGTGTACATAGTGTGTGTATGGTGTATAAGGAACTGTACGAAGAAGATCTCTTCTATCCAAACTAAATGACTGTTCAAACTGGAGTCCCAGGTTCTGCTGTGTTTAACAGGACTGTGTTCTCCTAAACTCATGTCTGGCACACAGCGTGGAAATAAACATGGGCTGATAAAAAAAAAAAAACAACCCTCTAATGTTTATTTTTTAGTTTAATTTTCAATTGATTTCAATTGTTCATGGTGTGTATTATTTAACTATTTCCTTTTTAAATGGCTATTTAAAATAAGGAACACTGTGTTTTTAATGACCATGAGCATCAGTATTCTATGAAACACAAACATTCACCATTACACACCAGTATTCTCCATCACACACCAAGGTTCACCATCAAAGACCAACAGTCACCATCACACACCAACATTCACCATCATACAACAACATTCTCCATCACACACCAACATTCACCATCAAAGACCAGCAGTCACGATCACACAACATTCTCCATCAGCATTCACCATCACATACCAACATTCTCCATCACACACCGACATTCACCATCACACACCAGTATCCACCATCAGCCACCAACATTCTCCATCACACACCAATTTTCTCCATCACATACCACAATTCTCTATCACACACCAATATTCTAAATCACACACCAGCATTCACCATCACAGCACAATATTCACCATCATACACCAGCACTCACAATCACACACCAACATTCTCCATCACAGACAAACATTCATCACACACCAACATTCACCATCACACACCAACATTCTCCATCACACACCAATATTCACCATCACGCACCAGTATTCTCCATCATGAACTGACGTTCTCCATCATGCACCATCATTCACCATCACGCACCAGTATTCACCATTACACACCAATATTCACCATCACACACCAACATTCACAATCACAAAACAACATTCACCATCACACAAACATTCCTCATCACGCACCATCATTCACCATTACGCAGCAAGTTTCACAATCACACACCAACATTCACCTCACACACCAATATTCTCCATCACACACCAATTTTCACCATCGCACACCAACATTCACCATAACACACAAGCATTCACCACCATACCAATAATCTCCATCACGCACCTTTATTCTCCATCACGCACCATCACATAGCAATATTCAAAATCACACTCCAACATTCTCTATCACACACCAACATTCTCCATCACACACTGACATTCATCTCACTCCAACATTCACCATCACACACCAAATTCACCTTCGCACACCAACATTCTCCATCACACACTTGACACAATCTCCACAATCTCCATTACCCACCTTTATTCTCCATCACGCACAATCACATAGCAGTATTCTCCATCACACTCCAACATTCACTATCACACACCAACATGCACTATCACACACCAACATTCTCCATCACACACCGACATTCTCCATCACACAATGACATTCATCATCTCACTCCAACATTCACCATCACACAACAAATTCACTATCGCACACCAACATTCTCCATCACACACTGACATTCATCATCACACTCCAACATTCTCCATCGCACACCAACATTCACCATCACACATCACCATTCAGCATCACACACCAACATTTTCCATCACAAACAAATATTCACCATCAGACACCAATATTTTCAGTCACACACCGACATTCTCCATCACACACTGACATTCATCATCACACTCCAACATTCACTATCATATAGCAATATTCTACATCACACTCCAACTTTCACTATCGCATACCAACATTCTCCATCACACACCGACATTCTCCATCACACACCGATATTCACTATAACACACAAGCATTCACCATCACACCAATAATCTCCATCACGCACCTTTATTCTCCATCACGCACCATCACGTAGCAATATTCTCCATCATACTCCAATATTCACCATCACACACCAACATTCTCCATCACACACCGACATTCTCCATCACACACTGACATTCTCCATTGCACACCGACATTCACCATCACTCACCAACATTCATTCTTACACACCGACATTCTCCATCACACACTGACATTCTCCATCGCATACCAATATTCACCATCGCACACCGACATTCATCATCACACTCCCAACATTCTCCATCGCACCCTGACATTCACCATCACACACTAACATTCTCCATCACACACCGACATTCTCCATCACACTCCCAACATTCACCATCACACACCAACATTCATTATCCCGCACCAACAATCTCCATCACACACCGACATTCTCCATCGCACACTGACATTCACCATCACACACCAACATTCACTATCGCGCACCAACATTCTCCATCACACACCGACATTCTTCATCGCACCCTGACATTCACCATCACACACCAACATTCACTATCCCGCACCAACATTCTCCATCACACACCGACATTCTCCATCGCACACTGACATTCACCATCACACACCAACATTCACTATCGCGCACCAACATTCTCCATCACACACCGACATTCTCCATCGCACCCTGACATTCACCATCACACACTAACATTCTCCATCACACACTGACATTCTCCATCGCACACCAATATTCACCATCGTACACCACCATTCACCACCACACACCAACATTCATCAAAACACACACCAACATTTTCCATCACAAACAAACATTCACCATCAGACACCAATATTTTCAGTCACACAACAATATTCTCCATCACACACCGGCATTCTCCATCACACACCGGCATTCTCCATCACACACCGACATTCACTATCACGCACCAACATTCACTATCACGCATGTATATTCTCCAACACACACCAACATTCACCCTCACACCAACTTTCTCCATCACACACCAACATTCTCCATCACACACCAACATTCACCATCAAAGACCAACTTTTACCATCATGCAACAACTTCACCATCCCACACCAACATTCACCTCACACACCATCATTCTCCACCACACACCAACATTCACCATCACACACGAATATTCTCCATCACACACAAGCATTCACCATCACACCAATATTCTCCATCATGCACCTTTATTCTCCATCATGCACAAATATTCACCATCACGCACCAATATTCACCATCACACACCAACTTCTCCATCACACACAAGCATTCACCATCACACACCAACATTACCATCACACACCAACATTCACCATTGCACACCGACATTCTCCATCACACACTGACATTCATCATCACACTCCAACATTCACCATCACACACCAACATTCACTATCACACACCAACATTCTCCATCCCACACCGACATTCTCCATCACACACTGACATTCATCATCAAACTCCAACATTCACCATCACACACAAACATTCACCATCGCACACCGACATTCTCCATCACACACTGACATTAATCATCACACTCCAACATTCACCATCACACACCAACATTCACTATCACACACCAACATTCTCCATCACACACCGACATTCTCCATCACACACTGACATTCATCATCACACTCCAACATTCACCATCACACACAAACATTCACTATCGCACACCAACATTCTTCATCACACTCCAACATACACCATCACACACAAACATTCACCATCGCACACCGATATTCTCCATCACACACTAACATTAATCATCACACTCCAACATTCACCATCACACACCAACATTCACTATCACACGAACATTCACCATCACACACCGACATTCTCCATCACACACTGACATTCATCATCACACTCCAACATTCACCATCACACACAAACATTCACTATCGCACACCAACATTCTCCATCACACACCGACGTTCATCACACTCCAACATACACCATCACACACCAACATTCATCATCACACACCAACATTCTCCATCACACACCGACATTCTCCATCACACTCCAACATTCACCATCACACACCAACATTCACTATCCCGCACCAACATTCTCCATCACACACCGACATTCTCCATCGCA
>JAOVYU010000035.1:353174-367543 GCA_025674565.1 Synodontis membranacea
TCCGGCATCAACGTGTGGTACGGAAACTGCACTGCAGCAGAGAGGAAAGCTCTGCAGAGGGTGGTGAAGGCTGCACAGAGATTCATCGGAGTCAGCCTCCCCACCAAGACGGACATATACACCTCCAGATGCAGGAAGAGGGCCACCTGCATCATGAAGGACGCCACCCACCCAGCACACACACTTTTTATCCCACTCCCCTCAGGCAGGAGGATGAGGAGCATTAAGTGTAAAATCACCAGACTGAGAAACAGCTTCATTCCACTTCAATAAAGTTTCCTTGAATCCTTAGTGCACTATAGAGGTGACCTTATACTACAGTGCACTATAGAAGCGACCTTATACTATAGTGCACTACAGAAGCGACCTTATACTATAGTGCACTATAGAAGCGACCTTATACTACAGTGCACTATAGAAGCGACCTTATACTATAGTGCACTACAGAAGCGACCTTATACTACAGTGCACTACAGAAGCGACCTTATACTACAGTGCACTACAGAAGCGACCTTATACTACAGTGCACTACAGAAGCGACCTTATACTATAGTGCACTATAGATGCGACCTTATACTATAGTGCACTATAGACGCGACCTTATACTATAGTGCACTACAGAAGCGACCTTATACTACAGTGCACTACAGAAGCGACCTTATACTATAGTGCACTACAGAAGGAGGAAGAACTGGAATTTAAACCTCCACATGTTCACACTTCTGATCTTGATCAGGAGAATAAACGGTTTACAGATGAAACACTAATCAGCAGAAGCACTGCACATTCTGTAGATTCTGGAGTTTTAAAGTCTCAGGAATTTATTAATAATAGTGGATTTCTAACTTAAATAAATAAACAGGACTTTATGGAGGTTAAAATGTAACAACCACTTTGACCAAGAAAAGTGATGTTAGGAATGTTAAAGCCAAATAAACACATCTATAGATCTATATAAACACTCATATTAAAGCTGAAACATCAAGGACATAATTACATGTAAACAGAGTGTACAGAAGATAAACTGCTCAAGAGTTGAATAGCTAACGCTCTGAATGAGATCTCTGAGGCGAGCTAACTCGGCTAGCTAGCTAATGTTTGCTATCGAAATTTAGCATAATATCATTCAACCTGAATGAAGCTACAAGTTTAATGAAGTGTCCTATATAATAATATATAATAATGCATAAGTCGCATCAGTAGAGTCTTTTACAGAACATTACCTTGATTTCTTTCTGATATCGGTCCCGCCGCCATAACGACACCGCTGCGTGCGCTGGCGGAAGTCGTGCTCTTCTTCGCTGGTGGTGTGGAAGCGCGTCGTCACGGTTTCAGCTCAGCGCCGCCACCTAGTGACACGGCTGCATGATCACACTCACTCAGTGTGATCAGAGAGAACTACTGCTCTCTATAACTCGTTTTAGCTAACGGACCAGATTACTTCACTATGGACCGGATTAAAAAAATAACAGCCCCTCTTACATGTGTTAGACAAACAGAACATTCAGGACAGAGATGACCTACACAACAGGAACACACTCTGTACCAACTTTTCCACCCAAGTTGTGGGTTTACCATAAAGTTATTTACATCAATTTTCACCCTCTAGACCTTTCCATATTTAGTTGTGCTTCGCTCTGAAAATGAAATGTACTTAACTGGGATTTTACATCAAATTGTTTTCATTAACACACTTTCAACGTAATTACGCTCCATAAGAAGGGTTGTGTGTTTAATGCCCGGCTCTGTCAGATGGGAAAGTTGGTTGCTATGTTGATATACCCGATCAGGTATAACTTTATAACCACCTGCCTAATATTGTGTTGGTTCCATTTTTGCTGCTAAAACAGTCCTGATCCGTCGAGGCATGGACTCCACTAGACCCCTGAAGGTGTGCTGTGGTATCTGGCACCAAGATGTTATCAGTAGATCCTTTAAGTCCTGTAAGCTGTGAGGTGGGACCTCCATGGATCAGACTTGTTTGTCCAGCACATCCCACAGATGCTTGATTGGATTGAGATCTGGGGAATTTGGAGGACAAGCCAACACCTCAAACTTGTTGTGTTTCTCAAACCATTCCTGAACCATTTTTGCTTTGTGGCAGGGAGCATTATCCTGCTGAAAGAGGCCACAGCCATCAGGGAATACCGTTTCCATGAAAGTGTGTACATGGTCTGCAACAATGCTTAGGTAGGTGGTACATGTCAAAGTAACATTCACATGGATGGCAGGACCACATGACCATCCACATAATGTAAAAGAAAACGTGATTCATCAGACCAGGCCACCTTCTTCCATTGCTCTGTGGTCCAGTTCTGATGCTCATGTGCCAGTTGTTGGTGCTTTTGGTGGTGTACCCCATGTGCATCAATGAACCTTGACCACTCAGGTGGCCATTTAACAAGTATGATGAAGAGATAATCAGTGTTATTCACTTCACCTGTCAGTGCTCATAATATTATTCCTGATCGGTGTATAATATCCACACTACCAGTCAAAGGTTTTTACTACTTTTCCATTTATTTCCTAAACCTCAGATGTATGTAACAGGACAATGACCCCAAACTGACCTCCAGATTTTCAGAACTATTTAAAAAGGAAAGAAAAAGAAGAGATGAAACTCATGTCCCGGTCACCACAGTCACTGACCTGAAGCCCAAAAGTCCAGCAGTGTTTAATGTCCCTTGTAGAAAGAAAGCCTCCAATTTGCTCTGCTGTTATTTGATAAACGAGATGACTTTCATGAATTAAAGAAATGACCAATTTTCTTGCTAATAAAGGCACTGAAATGGTGAATGTGAATTTATTATTTGTTAGCAAAGATTCCTGTGTGTCTAGAATTTTTGGGGGGTAAAAATGGTATAAAATCTTAGTGTGTGCAAAAACTTTTAACTGGTAGTGTATATGATGGTGGTGTCTTTTAGTTTATATTTAATATAGTAATGCTAGTAACATGGGTGTGTCTTTGAGTACAGACATGTAGACTGAAAATTATGAACAATTCCAGACTCTTGTGCTGTAAAAACTGTTCAATGGTAGAAACCTGTACTAATGGTATCATTTTTTTTCCTGGTCTTTAATAATTACTACAATCTGTTGAGTGTTACTCTAACTCGGCCATAGTTATAATCAGTCAGAGAAAGTTAAGGTTATGTTAACGCTACTATCTAGCAGGTTAATGGTGATATTATTATAGTCAAACTATCAACTCATTATAGCCATTTTTTATAATGAAATGAAAGTCAATAAAAAGATAACATAGATATTCTTGTCAATGTAACACTTTAGTGGTGTTGTTTAATCTGTCACGCTCGTGTTAGGTAACAGTTAGGTTTACAGAGAATATTAAAGATAAAGTAGTTTGAGTCTCTTGTCTTGAATGTCATCTTTAGAGTCAGACATTTTTGTAATTTTTGTCTAATGATTTAGATTTTCATATGATATCTGTATTATTGTCTCCTCCATGTAGTTACTGAAATATGATTCATTGAATGGTGATTGTCAGAAGCTTCATGAGGAAAAGCTGTAAGAAGGATCACTGTACAAGGTGCTGTTTCTGGGAAAAGCAAAAAGTCACATGAAGTACGGTGATGTGTTTCTGGGCCAAGAGCTGCTTGACTGAGAGCGCTGTGTGTGCTGGAGCGTTGTATTGGTGAAGGAGGAAACCATTTCCCCACAGAGGGCCTCTGACCCTTTCTCACAAAGTTTATAGAAAGTATTTGTAACAGTGTTGGTTAAGACATACAGTATGTATGCTAAATGGCTTTTTAGCCTTAAAGACCCACAGCTCCCCTTTGACTTGCACTAGTTTCCAGGTCAGTTTTTCCCAGACAAAGATGGAGGACATGTTAAGGTATTCCACCTATCAGAACTTAGCGCTGTCTACGTTTACATGTCCAGGGTAATGTGGGCATGTCTTTGAGTCTATATATGTGATGGGAAAGTGGGCGTGTCTTTGAGTCTATGTATGGTAGTAATTGTTATTTGTATATGCTCATATTTGTACATACGAATCCTCTTTGAGTGAAATCTTGCTATAGAGGGTGGGGTTCATATAGAAGCTTAAAGCCCTGCCCTCATTAGAATTGTAAATGTCACAAAGCTCAGAGAGTCAGAGTGAATGATTTGTCCACACCCTGTTATTGTGTGTGTGTGTGTGTGTGTGTGTGTGTGTGTTTTGGCAGTTAGACCTGTTCCTCCTGACACACTGCTCCGTCAACGCTGATCCTCATCTGCCCAGGAAGTAAAGCACAATCCCGACGGCATGGGGTCATAACTCATCCTCATCACAGCTGGATGATTTGATCAGTGTGAAGTTTCCTCTTTTCCTCTGTACTGAGCTGCACTTCGGACCCTGACGTGAACATGGCTGCTGATTTGGGATACAACTTTGTTTTTAAAGGTGAGAGTCAGATTTCTGAGTGCTGTAAGAAAATACTCTCCGCGTGTCTCTGGTGTCAGGTAAGCAAATTTGGCTTTACCACACTAAAGTTCATGTCTTCCCTTCTCTCTCTCTCTCTCTCTCTCTCTCTCTCTCTCTCTCTCTCTCTCTCTCACACACACACTTTTTGGTCAGTGGTGTTAATTGGGGAATCTGGAGTTGGGAAGAGCAACCTGATGTCCCGATTCACTAAGAGTGAATTTAACCACGACAGTCGCACCACCATCGGGGTGGAGTTCAGCACTCGCAGCATGCAGCTGGACGGAGTGACCATTAAAGCTCAGATTTGGGACACAGCCGGTCTGGAGCGCTACAGAGCCATCACCTCAGCGTGAGTGTAACTGCAGACAGAAAACTTTCCACACAAACATCAGAAGACACTGTTTACCTTTGCTCTAAAAAATCATTCTCATAAGAACTCACTCCTTTAACTAATAGTATTTATTATAGTCCTTTAAAAGTTGCAAAAGTATTTATCAGATCAGGGCTGTAGTTAAAGTTTAAAAACTCTTGTACAACTAGAAAATGACCAGGAAGTGAACTCATGATCAGAAAGGTGGTGATAAGACGGAGATAAAAATCCTGATGATTCGCACCAAATTGCATTATAGAATAAGTCTGCAAATCTGCAGGCAGCATTTTTTGGGTAGTTTATAAAATTCCCACTGACTGCTAAGATCTTGTTTTACAGCAAATTCAATTAAAAGGTTGCACAAACACAGGCTTTGGCAAACAAAGGTAAAAAGTGTATGACCTCGTATCTAACATGTCCAGAACCATTTGAAGCTGCAGTGGAAGTTCTACAGATATTACGTTTGTTTTCTGAGAACAAATCTTATTAGTTCCCAAATCATTTTTAATGGAAATATAACATCCCTGGAACCTAATATAGTACCTAAAGCAACCTTTGGCAAATATTTATTGTCAGCTGTCTTAAACTGTAAGAGAATGTTGCGTTGTAAAGTTGTCAGAACGTTTCAGGAAGAGCACAGACTTTGGTAAACAAAGTAGAACATTCAAAGAATGTTATAAAAATGGATCCCAAAAAATAAGAGGGACCAAATGTTAGTGTTAGGAAAACCTTTTGTGTTTGCTGGTTCAGGTTGAAAGGCTAGCTATTAGCATGGGCTAGCAATCTCTCATTCTTTGTTTCTTCTGACTTAGCCACTGAATGGCAGGTCAATCATCTAAATAAAGAAGAAAATCTTTTTAAATAATTGGGGTTATGGAGTGGATAAAGGTTGTACCAGGCAGGGACTAAGAGGCATATGAATCAGAGACGCGTGAGCACGGTGAGGCAAATACTGAGCAAAATACGTCTTCCTTTTCCGGTAGCAGATTTTTTTGGTGCAATTTATGAGAAATTATTCCAAGATCTGGCCACCGTGTTCACAAACGCACAGTTTAGTTGATTCTTATGCTTTTTAATCAGCCATAAGTTGCCTTGATCACAAGAACAAACTGCTTGGAAGTTTCTCAGTAGAAGAAAAAAAGAAACCAAAATTAAGGAAAAGCACCTGACACCCTGCTGATAAATGTGGATCTGTGATGCGTTGGAGCTGTTTTTGTGGCTGCTTGTGAAGAATGATGTCATCATGAATAAGTACCAGGATCCAAAATCTGGTTGTCTCTACCAGGAGGTTAAACCCAGGCTGCAGATAAAACAGACATTGAAGTCTTTGTGAGACACAAAAACCTGTTTTTTTTTTGTTTGTTTTTTTGTTTTTTTTTCAATGAATGACTCATTAAGAATATCCAGGAAATAAAAATGTTCTGCATGGACGTGTGGATTGGGATCTTGGAGAACTTGCTGTTCTCTTCAGGAGAGCCTACAGCAAACATTAATTGTGTGGGGCCCCAATACTATTGAAATCACCAGCTATGTAAATAAAAATGCATTACTTAATTAAATGTTAATGTTAATTAGAGAATCTAAATGTGTTGCACATGCGGAGGTCTGCGACGTGAAATAAAAACTCACACATTATTCAGATTTACAGTAATTTACATATTACACAATAATTTGCATCAATGATTTACTAATTATATGGCTCTTGTTTGATTTACATGACAAAATGTACACTTATAATAAGTAATAAATAATTCTATATATATTATTTATAAAAATAAATAACCCTATCTGTTTAAAAAAAAAAAATTAGGGGTGCCAATAATTTCGAATTTGTGTTATATAACATTGTGTGATTTTTGTAATTATTTGAAATGATTTGCTGTGATGGAACAACAAACAGGTCTACACCACCTGTGACAGGTAGGGTTAGGGTTAGGGTTAGGTGATTAAGGTTCGTTACCTGACTCAGGTGTGTTCTGAGTTGGAACAAAAGCAGAAGAATGTGGTCTGGTTGTCGGCGTGGCCTGAGCGGAGGCTGTGTGATGTGAAATGTTTTGTGCAGGTATTACAGAGGCGCGGTCGGAGCCCTGCTGGTGTATGACATCAGCAAACACCTGACGTACGATAACGTGGAGCGGTGGCTGAAGGAGCTGTACGACCACGCAGACCCCCACATCGTCATCATGCTGGTGGGAAATAAGAGTGATCTGGCAACCCAGCGCACCGTCCCCATGGAGGATGCCAAAGCTTTTGCAGGTGAAGAGAAAAAAAAATCTATGTTGATACTCCAGGGGCAAAAATTACTCCTCATGCACTAAAACAGTGCACGAGCGTTCTGAAAACATCTCCTCTAAAGAGTGTGTGCTCACAGATCACTGATTCAAATAATCATTATGGAAATGTTGCAGCGATGTTGTTGTTTTACAAACAGTACACAAAGACATTCATAGGACACTTAGAGAACTCGTCAGACTCTGTAAAGTTCTGCTAACATAAAAATGGCTATTACATGTGAACACGAATGTATATAAAAGTATGTGCACCACTGATCAACACACCCATATGTGGTTTTTCCCAAAAAGTTTGAATTTCCTGTTCCAGCATGACAATGAACTGGATCACCGACTACACCCCAGACCTCCTCACCTCTTCACAAATCTCCACAGCTGCACTCCAACATCTAGTGGAAAACCTTCACAGGGAATCAATCTGGAATGAGATGTTCAACAAGAACATATGGACGTGATGGTCAGGGGTGCACATACTTTTAGCTATACAGCATATTTAGAAAATGATTATGCAAAGCAACTGAAATGTAACACCCCTTAGGTTTTATTTTATTTATTTATTTATTTTTATCCCACTACAGTGTTTCTCTTTTTCATCCAGAACCTTTGAGGAACTTTTTTTCAGTTGAAGGTTAACGGTGTTGCTCTGGGATTTGCTCAGAACCATCAGCACCGACGTGCCACTGATACAGAACCATTCCTGTAGATCTCCTGGAGAACGGTTCTAGGTCTAACCACTAACTCTCTTCTGCTCCTTCCTGCAGAGAGTAAAGGTCTGCTCTTCATTGAGACTTCAGCTCTCCAATCAACCAATGTGGAGAGCGCGTTCCTCCAGGTTCTCACAGGTGTGGCTTCTACGCATGCTGACATGTAGAACTGTAAATAAGAAGAGAAAAGAAACGAGTCATTAATCAATCAATCTCTCTCTCTCTCTCTCTCTCTCTCTCTCTCTCTCTCTCTCTCTCACACACACACACACACACAGACTGGGTTAATTAATTAAGAAAGAACTTTCCTAAGTAGTGAACACTACACAGGGTTCATGTGCAAATGTAGAGAGAATTTTTTTTTCTCTTTCTTTGTGTCTCAGAAATCTATAAGAAAGTGGCGAGTAAACAGGTGACTCGAGGCTCCATCAGCGCCGTGACTCTCGGCACCACCGGACCCATCATCGAGGCTACAGAAGAGAGCAGGAGCTGCTGTAGGAAACAGTGAAGATAAAATTATCATCCTCACAGAGATGCCTACAGCCATACAAGCGGGGTAACAGTGAAGCTGGTTCCTTGGCTGTGTTCCAATACTGTTCTTCAATACACACTTGTCCACTTACCCTAGATTCAGTTCCCCTTCTCAGCTCCATCATTTCCTCTCATCAGCTCGAGTGAAGGTTGTTAGATGAAGACCGAGTTGACGTCACTGTATTCAGTCCGTTCGGAAAATCAGTAACGGTTTCCATCAGATTCCTGAAGGGTTCCATTATGGATATTATTAAACAAACTAGAACCCAACAGAGAATGAGAATGGAATCAGAGAATCCATCATGAGAACCCAAACATTCCATGAAACACATTAAAACCCAAACTGGAAACTCTGGAACGGATTCCATCAGATTCCTGAAGCTTTCCATTAATGAGATTCCAATTGGAACTTTTGTTAATTTTACCATCACTGTGAAATCAGACACTCCATCAGGAACCATTACAGCCACCAGGAACACACTAGAACCCATAACAGTGCTGTAGAACTCTGTAAACAACTCCTTTAATCCTATTCAGATTTAAATGTCTAATTTTACATTTAGATTCATTTTCTTGATGCTAATCTCAACCAGTGGTGTTGATTAGCTGGTGAATAAAAAGCTAAACTTGAGAGTATTATGTATAACCAGGTCCATATCATCATACAGGAAACTTTAAAAAACAAAACAAAACAGAACACACCTCGCGGCCTAGCAGAGGATTAGCACAACGAGCTCATGGATTAGTGGGAAAATGGGAACGTTCTGACTTTTGAGTAGGAAAAATCAGTTTGAACTTGGAATTCTTTGTCCTAATTTAAGTCAAATCACTGATTTTGAGTCTGGTGTTTTTTAAAAAGGCTAAATATAGAAAGCCAACTGAGTTTTTTTTTTCATTATGTGCTTGTTGGCACTGCAGCTTCCACTCCCAAAACTAAATAGAATTTGAGCTTTCTTAAAAGTAGTTTGAGAGATTTTTAGATTCAGACAGAGCGTGAGGTGGGAAACAGGAAATCAGAGTTACAATTTTTTCTCAGATCTCTTCATCACACGAACACTGTTTATTTTAACTCACTTCTCCAATACCAAGCTAGTAGGTTTTAGTGATTAGTACATTCTTCACTTACTCGAGATGGGTTCCAGTGATACACACTGTAAATACACACGTGTGAGTCACTAGGGGAAGTGGACAAGTGTGTGTTAAAGATGGTGCTGGAACTCTGGGATTGAATAATTGTTTTTGTGTGATTACATTTTATATCCGTGTACAGCATGTTTCATGATGATGGTGTGAAGATTCTGTCATGGTTCATGTTCAGCCACACTTACGCTTTGGATTGATAAGGGAATGAAATTATTTATTGTAGAACTGATATGATGCACAGAAGTTGTTTACATGCTATTTGTATTGTTTTTTTTTTGTGATGTTTACCACTTTAAAGAGAAAGCTCCTTCTGCCACAAAGCGTTTATTAAAATTTGAATATATTTTAATGAGAATTCTAGATTCTTTTTTCCAGTATCAACTGTAGAATTCTGTAAATCTTCTACCCACTGTGTAGATTCACCAGAAGATAAACACAATCAAATGAAAAACCTAGAAAACACTTACACTCACCAAACTTCATTTGAGGTGCCGGTTTCTCAAGGAGACTCAATCAAGTGGACTCATTATGGACCCTTGGGTCAGGTTTCTTTACTTCTTAGAAGTATAAACGAGGTCTGATTTAGTGAAAAAGCTTTAATGAATAATTGGAGCTATTTCAGGTAAGTCATGCAGAGGCAGCAAATTAAAGCAAAAAAGATAGTAATTTCGTAAAGGACAATGCAAAAAGTCATTACAGTGTGTGTCTGTGTACAAATTACAGAGCAGAGTGAACATTTAGGCAAATAGCAAACATATATTAACAATTCTTTAACCCCGTCCACAGAGTGGCGTCTCACTGTGATGTGTGTTTTAAAGAACAGTGTTCTGAGTGTTCTGGTCATTTGAGACGGAGCACACACTCTGTCCCAGGATACTGCGGCAGGTTCAGACTGTACTTCCTGTCCAGAGCCGGAGGAACGAATCGTCCACCCAGGTAGTGATAACGGCCCTGAAAGAGAGACGCAGCTTTCTTGGGAGCGGTGAGAGAGACGAGCAAGTCGGGCTGGATCCCATCAGATGCTCCGTTCTCCACGTCCCAACCTGAGAACAAAACACCTCCATCAGGCTCTGAGTCAGGGTCTGTGTGGGCTGGGTATCAAAAAAACACCTTCGAATGCAGGCAGGAGAGACGAAATCAAAGAGAAAGAGCCGATACAAATATTTTGAGATATTCTGAGATTCTTTAAAGTTTCTGTGTTTCTTGTTTTAATTCCTAATTGATAAATTAAATAGAACAGCATACGCAGACCCAGAGACATCAGGTGATTAAACAGGTTTTCATGATTAAACACGAATTTTTTTAGACTCCTGACCCGAGGGGATGTCGACGCTGGCGATGGGGGCGCTGATCTTCTTCAGAGTGGATAAAATGGCGGCGAATGGCTCGCGCACAGCGCCTTTAAAGCTGAACCCAAAGATGGCGTCGATCACTACGTTATAAACCTCATCCACCTCATCAGCCTGGAGGACCAACAGTAAAGAGTCACACACGTGTGCGTCAGTTAAATTTTACTGAATAGATCAACTTTTATTCATTTAGAATTATATACACTCACAACAATTAGAACAGAAAGAGAAATCTGCATGAAAAGGGGCGTGGCCTGTGTGTCAGTTTTGTTAAAAGGCATATGGTTGGTGGGTGTCAAGCCAAGTGGGCGTGGCCACTTGGGCTGGTCAGTCCCAGTGAAGTGGGTGTGGCCTCCACTGGTCACTTCCAGTAGAACTGGCGTGGCCTGAGTTCCAAAGGTAAACCGAACTTTTTTTGTTTGTTTGTTTGTTTGTTTTTTACCTCTGGCATGTCAGACAAGAAGGAAATCTCCATCTTCTCACATTGAGTGGTTAAATTCTGGAAAAGTTGTTTGTTTGGTCGTTTTGGGTAAAGAACAGCAGGTTCATATCCCTGTTTAACACACACATGCTGATATGATTAAAAATGAACAATATTATAAAGGTAGTCATCATCATTCTCTCTGCTGCTGCAGTGTAAAGCTGAGCACAAGACTATGTCTGACTTCCTCATGTAATCTCTTCACATCCTGATTTGATGAAAAAACAAACAACCCAAAATAAAAAGTTTAAAAGAGTGAGACTCACAAACAGTTTGAGATGGCGAGCGCAGACCAGACCATCACCGCCGTTATTCCCTGGACCACAAATCACTAACACACGGGGTGGCAGTTTGAGCACAGACTGCAGAGGATAAGCCTGAGACACAGACACGAGACATGTGTGTGTTTACTGTAAGGATAGCTTGTGTTTTAGTCATATGTTAAAGTTCGTGTTTACCTGTGAAACGGCTGTAGCACAGCTGAGTCCAGCGAGCTCCATCAGCTGATCCACACTGAAGCTGTACTCGGAGAAAAGCTCCTCATCGATCCGCTGAGCTTCCTCCTGACTACACACACAAACGACTGAGCTTTTACTCTATATCTTATTCCTCTAGAAGGACGTGTTCTACTCACCTCAAGTACCTGACTGACTTGGCCATGCTGCAGACCTGCCTGGTGAACTGTGGTGTGTAGGCGTGTTCACACACACGTGTGTGTGCTGCTCTGCATGCGAGGACAGTGGCTCCCCGTGATGTCACAAGGAGACCAATGCCGAACAGAGCACGTAATCCCAGCATGCACCTGGATGGACCTGGAATATGAACAGAAGTGATGGGAATACCAGCTTTTTTCAGCGAGTCAGAGCATTTAACTCACTTACCAAGAGTCGACTCTTTCGGCTTCCAAATGACTCACTGCCCTTTTTTTTTCTACACAAGAGTTTTGATGTTTTGATAAGTGATTATTCGTTTTTTTTTGCATAACTATAGCTGATATTGTTTTAGTAAATTTTATTCGACCTTATTATTGACAAAATAACACCACTTTCACTGCGTTTTAAAAAACATTTTAAAATAACTGCAAAACCAGCAAGGCACTTACAAACAGTAAATTGCCGCTGCATTAATGTAATTGTGCTGATGTGTCGGTGCTTCCTTAAGAATATAATGTTATATTTTTACCGATTAATGAAATATCATAACCAACAAAAACGGTTCCTATTTAGGAGTCGACTCTCAACATTCACCGAAATGAACCGACTCTTAGAGCCGACTCGATTGCGACTCTTGACTAATAATTACAATGACAGGTGAAAACGTCAATATTACATTTTAATAACAAAGATAAAATAGTTAGTGTCCCATTTAATACAAGCATAGTAAATTTGAAGGTATATTAAGTCCAGTGATTTAGTTTCAGAAGCATTGTCCACCACATGACGTTATGAGCGCTTATAACTCACCTGTAAAAGCTACAAAAGCAGCTCTTAAACACAGGGACTAAAAAACATGCAACACGTGCGCGTGACTTCTTACGTCACTTCCGGGGTCCTACAAAGACTTACTAATAGACTTGCATTACTCACAATTTTGATCAATTCTTTCATCGAAACAATAATATAATTTTTTTGTGAAAAATGCGAATTTTCTCTTACCGAGTTGACTTTATTTGTTGTGCTTTATAAATGCATTCGTAAATGATTTTAAAAAATGTATAATGCCAGTGAGTTAGCGCTAATAGTTATCATCTCACCTTAACTAGCTGGCTGTGAATAATCACGCGCCTTCATATTAAGCTTTGGAAACATGTGTAGGCGAAATCTATCCAGAAATATGAGTAAAAAGCTAGCGAGTTACTTGGAAATTTTAAATCAGGCGGCAACAGTGGACACCTAAAGGGTCCTCAGGACACCGGAAGTTTCAAAATAAATGCCACAGAATAGAAGTACTTCAAGTACTTTTCAAAATCTCATCATCTCAATATTTGTCATCCGTGTCTAATTCGTACAGATTTTTTAATTACCTGATTAAATAATTACTTAACTGTTAGATGTTTAAACTAATAACTGACTACTGATTTACTAATTGTGCTAGACTTCATCTCCTTTATTAATTTATAGACACAAATATTCAGCATTATTTCAGTATTAAGTTTATTATTTGTTTGTTTATGCTGTTACTTGATGCACATTTAATTTATTTATTTTGAAAATTTATTTTGAATTTTTTTTGTAAATTATTTTAAAAGTTAAATTAGGGAGAAAGGTTTGAGAATATGAACATATGACAGAAACAGCAAACACATTCAGTTCAGATTATTTTATTTACTGGTTTACACACTTGATTTATCTTATATTTCATATCTAATTCGGTTTATTATTATTTTAAAAAATGACATGGTGAAATACACGAGGTAAAAACTTAACAAGTCTACTTAACGTTAAAATACTCCAACTAGTCATTCATCAGCTCTGACTTTTATAACTAGACTTATCCAAACATTTCACATGATAAACCCTAATACTCACCTCACACACAGTCCTAAAGATAAAATATTTAAACAAATAATCTGAAATGAACTCGAGCCTCATCCTAACACTGCAATCTTACTATTCACTCCTAAACCATTACAAGTATAAGTGTATAAATGATATGGATAACTCTTTTAAGTTGTGTAACTGAACTCCTGAAAGTGTTAACAGCATTGTGACCTTTAAACCCTGTGCTATGCTGAGTGAGTAATGAGAGCAGTGAAGTAAAGTTAATCTTCCTGTCCACTCACATCTCCTTCATCATCACCATCATCATCATCATCCCCTGCATTAAGACGCTGATTAACACGTGACAGCAGCAGGGGCAGGTTTATCACTTTATCCTCCTCTTCATCATCTTCATCCCTGGGAGGATAAAAACGACGAGCTTTTCCCAAAAATTCTTCTGCAGCGTCCAGATAAATCAAGCGGTCCTGAGAGAGAGAGAGAGAGAGAGAGAGAGAGAGAGAGAGAGAGAGAGAAAATAGAACAGAGAGAGAGAGAGAGAGAGAGAGAGAAAGAGAGAGAGAGAGAGAGGGAGAGAGA